>CM021109.1:260913012-261087149 GCA_007115665.2 Sequoiadendron giganteum | reverse complement strand
TATAAAGGTTTGTGATAGATTTAACACATAACATGTAGGATCTCTGATAATATTGCCTTACAATATCACCATTATGCATTCTAAACCAATACTACTTATCAAATCCTTATATAAAACATACCCACCTATGATCCCATTCAAGTAGTTTAATTAATTCCTTGAATTAAAGCTAAACTGAGAATCATACACACCACAACAGTGAGATGAACGAAACAACCCTTGATCATTTTATTCAAAATTATGATATGTTTATACAATGGAGAGACATGGGTTTGAAATAATTTATTTTAATTCAACTGCCAGTACTGTCATAAAACATCAAATTCCCATGAGTTTAAAACCTACTACAGAATGACACAAAACCTAAATTGCATTTTCACTAGAACTATCATGCTTTACAATTGCTCTGCAACTTCACCTAGACTTGACCAAAATTATCTAACTTGCTAACCCGTACTTCTGGCCTTGAAAATGAAGGAGAAAACAAGCATCGGGCTAGAAATACACATGTCACCAGTCACTTGGACTGTCCTGTGACATTTCAAAATTTTTTTACAACAACTGAGTTCTTGGAGAATCTTCTTATTCATCCTACCCGCTGAAAAATGGTTGATGCATCAGCCAAACTTCAAAAAACCTACGCCAAAACTGCCATCAAAACATAACCGGAATCTGTTGTAACTACAACGGTTGAGTTGTTAACCGCCAATAGCCAACTCTATTTTACTCTTCCTCAATTAAGTATATATTTACCCATCCCTGGTATTCTTCATCAACCGGCCAAACAAAATTAACTACCTCATTCACCTTAGCACTATAAGGTGTGTACTTTACCACTACCTGATTTGCTTCTCTCTCAAAATATTCCAAAAATGTACTGGTACTAATGATCTTGACCATACAGCTCACCGACAAGTCATAGTCTGAGTCATCACAAATCAATTTGATTTGTGCATTGATGACCTCATTTGCTCTATCCAGCCATTACTTCAATGATTTAACATTCCCTTGTGCATTAGTTATATCAGGTAAAGATGTATCACTCCAATCATCAAAATTCTTTACCAATTCTCTGTTTTTCCTACTCAAATCATCTTGTAAGGATTGAAATCCTTGCAATGACTTTACAGATATTTGAGTAGGCCTTAATGATTGGGGCCTATTATTTGTATCAAACCTTGATTCTTCGTACATTATATCTAAATCATTGGCCCTAGGGATCCATTTCTCAACTAAGGGCAACACTACCTCCTAATCTCTACTAATATTCTTTATTGCATCCAAAAATAAAGAATATAAAGAATACACTGATGGCAATCTGCCATCAACCTTTTCATTCAAGTGCCTCAAAACTGTGTCAATAATCTCACCCTATTTTTCAAGTGCTCCCTCCTCACTTGCCTTCAAAGTTGCCTGTAACTCTGTAATCTTGTGCATTAGCTGCTTCTTTGTAGGATCCACAAAGCATTCTTCTTCTTCCTTAATTTTCTCTAATGCAGGACTAAGAGAAGGAGTTTGGATGGGGGACCTGGTGTAGAAACAATTGGAGAAGTAAGAGGTATTGATCCTGATGTGGAAGGCAATGCCATGATACCTGGAGTACTTGAGGTCTCCCCAAACTGCCTATATTTTAACCTATCCACCTTAGTTTGTAGCTCAATATTCCTTTGTTGCACCTTGCTATACTCTCCAATTATGAGGTTGTACTTCTCCATTAAGCTCTTCTTCTCAGCTTCTTCCCTCTCAACAATCTTTTGGGCCAATTTGACCGCATTCACAATTAAGCTAGTAGCCTCTGTAGTTGAAGTTTTTGAGGCTCTCTTTATTATTAACCCTCCCCTTAGGTTTGGGCTAATGTCATTGACATTAGGCTTTCTACCCTGAGGTTCCAAAGCCCAAATTGCTAGGGTCTCATATTCTTCGTTGAAGGCAAAATATTTCAATGCTGCCTTGACCTCATCCTCAGAATTCTACAAGGGATATTTGGATTTTAGAATAGCATTAAATTCTACTACATCTGCTATATTCCATTCAAGAAAAATTAATACAGCAACTTGAGTCACCAATTTTCTCCCATCCTCAGGAGTGATGTTCTTAAATTCTTCCGTCAATTCATTTTTTACTTCATCATCATTCTCCTAGTCAGACCTATCATGCCTCAACTATCTTCTCTTCTTGCATTTATCTTGATACTCCTCTAATCTCATTCTCCATACTAATTGCAAGAACACTGGAGTTTTAACAAATGCATCATCATCTAAAAATGCCTTACATGCCTCCATCCCGACATCTTGCACACACTGTCCTTTCATATCCATATCAGACAAGACTAACTAAGTTGACCTGGGAGGAGAAGGCATACCAACCTGCATATCTTGATCTATAACAATGATTTCATCCATCAGATCCTCTTGTTCCTTTTCAATATTTTTCCTCTTAGGGCTTGGCTGTAATGGTGGTGGCGAAGGGGTATCCTTTGGTGATGAGTCCAAATTAATGATTTTTATTCCCCCAGGTGCTCTGACCTTCGGGCTTGGGTGTGCTGATGCTTTCATGATTTTTTTTCCTTTCCTATCTTCCTCCTCCTCATCACTACTGTCATTTCTCTTTATTTTATAAAAGGGCCACATCACCGTAGGTTAATATGCTGGCCTCATTTTAGCAGGCCTCACATTTGGCTCCTGTGTGCCAAATTCCAACTCCAAGTTTATCTTCTTTGTCATCAAAATACCCATGATCTCCTTGAAGTTGTCCATCAAGAGACCAATTTTCTTGTGGAATGGGGTGAATTCTATTAATGGATCATATTTGGGATCCATTTTATGCACAATGGCTAATAGCTTCACATATGCTATCCATTTTTCTTTGTTCAATTCCTGCTTATTCAAATCAAACTCATTCCTAATTAGATCCTCGAGAAAATTGAACTCATGTGAAAATTTACCACCCTTTATCCATTGTCTGAAAAGGGCAAAGAAGCCCTCAGGGTCATGTTGTCACTTGGGACCACACCTTAAATGATAATCATCCAAAAACTTACCAAAATGGACCCAACTTCCTTTTGAGAATACAAAATCAAATACAATAGTATAATCAGGGAAAAAGGTTCCCTTACCCTTCCCTGTCAGGTTATCTTCATGAATAAAACCAATCTACCACATCACCTCAACAAACCCTACTCTTGTTGGCACATTGAATGAAAGGATATGTGGAGTTCCTTGGAAGCCATACACTCTTAAAACAATGCTGACTGGGTACATGATAATGTCACCCCAGTTGTGACACACCTTCAAAATTGGCTTCCTCCCCTTTGGTCTGAGAAAATCATGTAAGACCTCAGATATTTTAGGTACATTCAACGCCAATCTAGCCCTCAGTCTGGAAGCAAAACAATTATCAAATTGCACAAAATTGGGATTCTCCCTGTTATAGGATAAATCTGCAGTCCATGCCTGCACCGGTAATATTTCTCCATTAACCTCTCACCTCAACTCCATCTTCTCGGAGAAGAAATCAGCATTCTTGTACAAGAACATGTATATCAATATAGAATAACAAAAGAATGGAGTCCTTGCATCCTTTTTCTGCAACTTTAACAGGCCTTCATATATCTTCTCTATAAAAAAGGATGCAAAATCATAGATCACTAAGAAGTTAGGGTGTTGTATTTGCACCCCCATAAACATATAGGCAATCGACACCACTGTATTAGGGTTAAAACCCAAAATCTGGCATAATGGATAAAAGGTGGTGAAGAAGTGATTAGCAAAACAATTTAGCCTAAAAGGCTCTTGGTCATCGGGGCTAATATAAAACTTTGAACCGCCCGCCCTTTCTAGATGAGGTGGAAGTAGCTTAACCCTCAAAAGTGATTTTGACCTTGCATACCCCTGCTTCATCTCCTCAAGATTAATCTAAACCAAGAATGGGCTAGGTTCACTTAGGTAAAAAACCTATTGAAATTATTCTTTGTTTATACTTAACAAGACCCCTTCATCATTATCTCTTATCACTCTTGTAACAGGGTCATAACGTGCTGCCACTGCCCTAAGAAAATCCACATCGAGGAATACATTTGGTACCACCAGCTTCCCCATGTCATATCTCCAACCATTCAAGAAAGGGTGAGGAAAATTCCTCTATCCATACCACAACCTAAACATCTCCAGACCTATCATGGGAACCCTAGCATCGGCAATGTTGGAGTAGTTACATACTAATCCCTCCCCTAGGATTCTTACATGCATCAAAACCAACCCCTTCTTCCTATCATTAGTTGACAATGGGAATTGATCCAAGAAATCATCATACAAATTCCTCTGCAAATAGTCAACATGGCCAGAATGCTGCTTTGACAATGTCATCTTAGGTAAAATAGGGCTTCCTTAACTCCAAACTTTTGAACAGACTAGGGCTAAACAGAAAACAAAATTATAGAAAATAACCTTGAAATTTCTCACAATTCAACTAACCAATAGCCCTTCAACAACTATCAACAATCTTTCCAACAAGCACACCACAACTTTCCAAAATCTTAATCAAATTAACCAGGAAGCATAGAAAACAACTCATGGTTTGTGCTTTGCAGAAAACCAAATCCTTGCCGTGACAAATCGTAACTTCGTCCTTGGCTCTGAAACTGCTTCGTAAAGGTGCTTGAATACTTTGTGAGAAAATAGAGCAAAGGAAAACCACTTTATGTCGATCAAATCAAGCCAGTAGACATCTCATCCACCATTAGAGCTTACTTGCATGTCGCGCCAACGGCTCCAATCGCATTTGATGCGAATTCAAATTTCAACCATCAATCTTTCATTTATGTCAAATCATCGAACGAATGCCTTCAAAACAGGCTAACACAATCTCCATCTTAGCACTAAGGGCCCACCATATTATGCATCACCAAAGAAACATAGGTGGTACCCACCTATGATCGATAAAAAACCTCACAAATTTTGATCACGCGATGGCAGGCAACTGTTGATCTCCACCATCGGTAATCGTGTTCACTCAAAACAATCACTAGCGTTGAACATAACCATCGAGCAAATTTTCCATCGGGATTATAACATCCCTGTTGATTTGGAGCACGTGCATCTTGTAGCCACTTTAGTAACCCACCATATAACATATTAAAACCCGATAGATATATTAAATCAATTGTATCATCTCTTCAGCATCGCCAGATGAGACACATGGCACCCGCCCGTGATATCGCAATCAGTTGAGACTCTGTGGTGGGGTCATCACAGGATTGTAGGTAACGACTGAGATCAACCGATGGTTGTTCGACAGTCATTTAAAATTGTTCCTTGAAAAATATAAAACATTTATTAAGTTATAAGGGGACTTCACCTAGGCCAATGACAAACAATGGCTTTAGTTGTTTTTAAACATAGGGGCACGGGCCAACCTAGACTTAGGGAGTAATAAATTCAGGCGGAAAATTAAAACAATAAATCAAAAAGGGGCCCAACTTAGATGAAGTGATAGGGCATAAGTTGTTTTAAAACCCACTTCAAAAAGGTAATGGCCAAATAGATCCCACCCAAGGCGTAACATAAGACATGAGGATTTTCATGAAGGAAAAAATAAAAACCCCAACCTTAGGTTTTTTCCAAACAATATGAAAGACCAAGACAAAGGCAAGATAAAATGGAATTCAAAGAGAAAAATTTGAAGTTCCATCAGAGGGGTTCACCACTAAGTTTATACTTGGAAAAGACAATGAAATGCAAGATGTAAAGCAAAATCCTAATTGAATGGAAACTAACCTTAAATGACCTAGACAGATGAATGAAATGCAACATAAAACTGTAAAGATAGAAATTGTGCACTTGGAAAATTGGAGGAAAAATGGAGGTCTAGATCACTGAAAAAATATGCTGTCAAGGCTGACTAAGAATCATTTTCTGGGTTGGGCGAATCAGTCCCGTTTCTAGAAAAATGTGTCGAAACAAATTTCTACCAAAAGGGTATCCAGATCTGTAAAAATATTTGTTAGACCTATATAGTGGGACTCATTCACCACTTGTGGTGAATTAGTCCACTTTTTCTTTTCTAGAAGCTCAAGACCTGATTTTATTCTTCTCAACCTACTCTTCTCTTCTTGACTGATTTTTAGATCCAAAACTACAAATTTCCACCTGTAGGTCTTCTCCAAGTTTCCCCAAGGGTTGATGACAAATTTGACAACTTTGATCACTTGACAACTTTTCTCCAATCTTTCTCCTTAGGAAATCTGCAATCTAGACCTACAAATCACACACAAAGGAGAGGGAAATTTTTTGTTGGGTTAGTGGATAGGGGTTTACTTTGGTCAAACCCCTTGTTGGTAATTAAACATTTAAATGAAAGAAAATAATAATGGTGAATAATGAATGACCAAAACACAATGTTGCAACACACCAAACCATAGCAATAAGGTTTTGTAAACATGCCTAAAATAGCTACAATAGATGTGGTTCTTGACTCTTTCTTGAAACACTTTCTTGAATCATAAAATCTACATCACAATTGTTAGCACAATAACAAACATGATATATGAAATCCTTGGCATGATGATTGTCATTTGAATGCTCCTCTAGAATGCTTGATAATCTGCCCTTGAATGCTCTTGAATTCTCTTGTGAACTCAACTTGCTAGTATGAATTCTCTCACAAAAGTCTTAGATCACTTGATTGCTTGTTAGGATGAAAATGAGTGAGAGCCTTGTATTTATACTCAATTATGCAAGAATTCCTGAAATTACAACACTACAAGCTGACATCAGATCTAGGAGAGTAAAACCCCACTAGAAATTTGAATTAAGATTTATTTTTCATCACATGTGACTCATTTTCCCAAGGTGTTGAATGAGTCCCATTAGACATAATGTATGGGACCAAAAACCAAAAGTGTCTAGAGATGTGTGAAAACTAGTTCAGGGCCAAAAGATCTAGGTGGGACGCATTTTCGCAAAGTGGTGAATGAGTCCTAGATCCCTAAATCTAGGAAACACAAGCCAAAAACACCTAAATTATGATTGGTTATTGATTGGTTTTAGGATTATCTTCAAAAAGATGTAATAAATGATGCTTGTGGATGAAAAATAGGGTCAATTAAAGCATAAGAAATCCCAATTATGAATGAAAAGCCTAGAGAAGTGTGAAAGTGTTAAAACACTTTACAACAATCCAAATAAGGCAATATTAAGATTAATTTTGATTAAACTTGTGTTTATTATGCTTGGTTATTTGATAAAACCCTAGAAAAGTGTGAAAGTGTGTTACAACACTTCACAACACTTTAGCAAGGTACCATTAAAATATATTAGTTCACAAGGGGCCAAGACCTAATGCAAATGTGTAATCCAAATTAAAACACAAAATCAAGGAAAAAATAAGCCAACATCCACAAGGAGGTCCCAAACAAGTGTGAAAATGTCAAGGGATCCATTTTTCTACACTACAGGATGAAACCGTTTGGAAAAGGTTTATGAGAGGGTCATTACTTGTGTAATGAGATGGAAGTGGAAATTTTGAAGGAGTGTATGTGTTTGAAGGAAAAGTGAATGGAATTATTATGGGTGGCAAGGTGGTGAGAGATATGATGTGTGATGCCACATAGGAACTAGGGATGCTAGTGGGAATACCCAAGGAAGGAATCACATTACTACTTTGTTGCATTGTTGTTGTGACTTGAGGATTGGTATAGGTAGGTATTGAGGCAATTGTTGTGGGAGGAGGAATTTGGGTTCCTCCTTGGCTTGTGTCATTGCTTGTTGGTAAAGGACAACTAGCGGTTGAGGGGAGGTATTTTCCAAATATTTGAACTATGTTTTTTACAAGGTCAAACCCATCTTCACTTTCAAGCATGTGGTGAATCTTATCTATAATAGGGATGGAACTAGTTTAAATGTTTTCATTTTGCATTTGATGTTGTAGGTTTGCTAAGTCCTCATGAATTTGAATTATGTTTTCTTGTGGGACACTATCATTCCTTGTTTCAACTTACATACTACTTGAAGGAAAAGAGTTGTTAAAGGTGTTGTCCATACCTAGTGTACTAGTGTCAATACTAGGAGTGAAAGAGGTAGAAAACACAAGATCCACAATGATTGTGCTATCACGAGATTCCATGAGTCTCAAAATTTGTCTCACTATAGTATTAGAAATAGGACTCCAAATACTCATACAAGGGCTAATAAATGCGAGGTGAATGCAAATGCAATGCAAGCTAAGAAAAATGAAATGCTTATAACAAAAATTCTAATAATTAAAATAGAAATTCAATAACATCCAACAAAAACTTAGAATCTAAACTTTGAATTCTAGAAAATGCAATGTAGAATATGCAAAGGGACTGAATCACCCAAGGTGGTAAATGGGTCCCAGGGAGGATTTTTTTCAAAATTTTCATAATTTTTCAATTGAATTTTATGTGTTTTATGTTTTATGATCTATATCTAAGATGCAAATGCATATTTTTCTTGATTTTCACTAAAATTAGATGCAAAAATTTGAAACCCTAGAATGCAAATTAACCAATGTAAATCCTAATGCAATATTAATTTAAGCTAGATCTAGGATGATAATGCACTCCAAATCATAATTATGATGTTCTAAATACAGGTTCACCAAAATGAAATATGGAAAATCAATAAGACAATTAAATAATTAAAATTATTTAATTGTGGAGGAAAATTAGAAAGTGGATGATTTTATTTAAAATTAGAAAGAAGGTTGTAGAAAAAGGATAATTTTAAATAAATAATTTTATTTAAAATTAGAAAGAAAGTTGGAGAGGATAATAATTAAATAAATAATAAGAATTTATTTAATTATGAGAAGACAAAAATAATTAATCACATATTAAATAAATAAATAAAGTTTATTTATTTAAATAATCAAGAGGAAATAATGGACAATGGATAATTATATAAATTTAAGAATTTATTTAATTATAGAGTGACATAAGAAATTAGCGATGTATTTAAATAATAAATGTAATTTATTTAAATAGTCAAGAGGAATAAAAGACCTGAATTAATTAAATAATTAAGAATTATTTAATTAATAGTTGACATTGGACTATGACATAATTAATTATTTTAATTATGTTGAGATGAAGCATGATATAGAAAAATGTGGTTTGCGGGTCTACGCCATTTTTATGTGTCTACATTTTCCCCTCTTTGTCATAATGCAGCTTGTCGCATTGTGGTGAAGAAAATAAGTCAAAAATATGCCCCAATGCAAAATAGGATGAGGAAGAATGACGAGGATGGTTGCGGTATGCCCCCTCGAGAGGACAGTTGGGTTCCGAGAATACGAGTCAGCTCTCGAAATGGATGAAAGGACTAGAAGATGAAAGACAAAAGTATATAGGAAAGATAGATAAAGATGATAATGATGCGGACTAGAAGAAATGTTAGAGAGAAAAAGATGAATGTGAGGATAGAAAGAAATGCAAGTTAGTGCAGAAAAAGAAATGCATGTTAGAATCCTTCAACATTTGTGAAAGTACTAATAAGTGTTGCTTGAATCATCATTGGGAGAAAATGACACAAATGGACAACAAACACCAGGGTATGACATAGACCAAGGTGTGAAAGGTCATCCACTTGCCAAATAGAAAATCACAAAAAAGGAATGTCCTAACTCATACTAGAGGCCAATTTGCTCCAGTCTTTTTTCAAGACAATCCACATACAACACTCAAATAAAAATGGAATAGGTCATGAGATGTCATCGCACCTCTAAATCCTTCATGGGACATCCTCGAGGTAGCTAGTAACATGACCAAAAGACAAGTCAATAAAAATTTAAGACAAAATAGCCAAAAATTAACATCCATTTAATTGTATTTCCAATGTTTGTTTGTCGAAGATTAATTGTTCGATAATTTGACAGTTTTGACGGTTTGACGGTTTGATGGTGCCTAAGGTCAGGAAGGACACATCTTGAAAAGGAAAATGACATTTTAACGAGGTCCAAATCCAAGTAGGACACATCTTGAAGAGGGAAAAAAGTGACGAGATTGATATTTTGACTAATGTTTTGGCAAGTTGACTGATTTTGATTGTATGATTGACTAGCTTATGTTGTCTGATTTTGACCAATTTTGACATTGACATTTTGAATGACTATATTGTGTCAAGTGCAAATATGTTCGCTTTGTTTGATCGATGTGACCATATTTGAGTTATGGTTTTATTTTGACAAACCTAAAAGGACTGACCTAATGTCTCGGGGACTCATCGACTGATGGCCTTGCCTATGTAGCAAATGCGAAGAGACAATGTAGTTCAGAAAAATGACAAAGATTGACTGACTCGATGGACTTGACAAGATATGACTGACTTTGACTTTTTTTTGGGGATTTTGACATTGATTTGATTTTTTTTGTGTTTTCTTGAGGACATTTTTCAATTTTTAGGTCCTTTTTTAGGACTTTTTCTGATTATTAGGATCTTTTAGGACTTTTTCTGATTTTTAGGTCTTTTTTCAAGACTTTTTATGATTTTTTGTGACAAATGCATGTGAATGATCCCAACACACATGAATCCAAGGATAACCATGATTTTTCCACTAGTCAAGCTGAATAACAATTGATAGGTGACGATGACAATGACAACACTATTTGACATGGGAAGGACACATCCCAAAACAATGTGAGGATGATAATGATATGAGAAGAGGATAAAAGTCTGCATCAGGGCCAGGGACAAAGCCAAGGAATATTTTGGATGATGCACTAGGTTGCCATATTGTTATAGATGGAATGACTTGGTGAGGACTAGATGGGATGATGAGGGATCTTTAGACCATTAGCAAGGGAAACCAAGATGAGTGATAGGTATAAAAGGACAATGGATGGCTTTGGTAAAAGAGAGGAGACATGGATGGCTTGGACCAGGAGAATTATCATATGGTCTCCAAGGATGATGTTGCATAGTGAAAAGGAGGCTATGAAGGTAATGACATGATATTCCATGAATAAGGTATGACCAAAATATAGACATGTCAAGAGTTTTCCCAAAGCATGACCTGTTTTTGCATTTTAGTCCTTATCAAGATCAAAGTCGTGGGAAAATAGATGAAAAGTGATAAGGTTTTGATGGATAGATGGAAATGTCACAGGAAATGTCATGTGAAGGGCATGGGAGATGAGACAACTTGCCCATGAGTGTAATGGTCCACATAGATAATTTATTCTACACATGACACCTGTTTTCTAGGTTCTCATCATGGTACTTGTCCAAAGCACCATAAAAATGGTTTTCACTATTGGACATAAATTTTGTCTTTACTATTTTTGCCATTTTTTGAATTTTTTTTTATGTCACCAAGACGCATGTTTGCCAGGTTTTTATCAAGGTGACAATTTTTTGATTTGTCAATTTTTTTGTATTTTTGCATTTTCAATTTTTTTGTATTTTTGCACTTTTCTAGATAGCCTTGATGCTTTAGATGACCAGTGACTATGTCAAATCCTTTGATAGTTTCGATGTAGAGACTGGTGCCATGACATGCCAACAATGACCTTTTTGAAGTAGTTGCCTTGTTAGGATGATAGCGCTTGCACATAGCTGATTGTTTTTATTGTGATCCTTGTTGATACTAGAGTTGGCCTTATCAGAATACGCACATCATGATAGAGTACCATGAGAGTCCTTATGATAGAGAGTTGTTGCCAAGATGTGATGGATTTGTGACATGGGATGTTTGGACTTTAAGGAGGATGTAGGATTATGAAAGATGATGGTGGACGTGGATGGGTTGGTTGGATGTTTGGATGTATTGGTTTTTATTCTCCAAACTTTAGGTGTCGGGTTAGGATGTTGTTTGGAACCAACACTTTTATATGTATTTCTTGATGGCCATTTTGGAGGGGGTAGACATGTATTATATGTGGGAGTCATCTTGTGTTGTGGCTCTATATTTTGATTGAATTTTGGATTTGGCATATTTTCTTTTCCTAATTCATTCTTTTCTTGACTTGACCCATTTTGTTTTGGGATCCATTTTAGCTTGATTTGTCCACTTGAATTTTTGATTGATTTCATGGCCTTTGCCATGTGATTTTGGATTTTGTATTTGTAAGACTTTTGTTGGTTCCAAATGGAAGGTTTATTCATGATGGAATGATGGTTTGGGGTTTGAAGGGAAGGGGTGTTGGCAAAAATCTTATGACAAGGACTACTCATGACACCCATTATGATGTTTGTATGAGATAAATCTGCCCCCAATATCGAGGAGGGACCACTAACATCATTAGATTTTTTGACTAATAAATAGCCAAGACCTTGATGTCTATAATCTATTTGAACTTGTACAGGTTCCATAATTCCTTGCTCCTATAGGCCTAGTCCTTTTCCTTGATAATGCATGTTCTGAAATTTTTTGTTTGTGATGGGGTACTTGTTGTTTTGGAAGCAAGATGCTAACCCATCCTTATTATGGAAATTAAAGCTCAAAATCTTCTCATCTATAAGAAAGCTTGCTCTAAAAAAGATAGATGATCCTAATTGATAGGATTTTGTAGCTTTACTGACATGTTGGATAGATTTTTGATTGTCATCTTTGGTCTGATTTTGTGACATGTCAAATTCAGGTGATTCTCTTGTTGCTTCCCAGTCAATATCAAAACCATCTTCATGGTAATTGTCATAGAGCCCAGTGAATTCAGATATAGCTTGATCATTTGTAAAAATATCCATGCTAGAAGACTCTTGCTCTAGTGGTAGATAATCTATGTGTCGCATGGAGGAAAGTGTCTCATTCTTGGAAGTGTCAATACTTGAATTTTGGATGGAGTTATCTTCAAGTGTTTCATCATGAATGACATAAAGGTCAAGGAGTGGATCTTTTTGGACTTCTTGATCAAAGATAGTGTCTTCGTCAAAGATGGGGTTGTATTGAATGTCATGATTGGATTTAGGATCTTGACAAAGGATAGGGTCATCTTGAATGACATGGTTGTGGATGGACTCTTGACCAAAGATAGGTGTATTTGGTATGCCATAATTTTCCAGGAGGACTTATGGAATGGACGTAAAGATGGGGTCATGGAATGGACTACTTTGATATTGACATGATGGTGATGTTATGATGTGCTTTGGACTTGCCTCTTGACATGTATCCTCAAGTGTAGGTAAGAAGATGGGACTTTGGATACCATGACTAGATATGTTTTCATGGCAAAATGGAGTGTCTTGGAATGGATTGGTGTATAATGGACTAGGATATGACACAGAGGTTTGGACTTGGTTGAGGGATGATGGGCTAGGATAGGGCATGAATGCATGACAAGAATATGACGTGGATGGAGGACTAGGATATGACATGAATGGAGGATTAGGATATGACATGAGTGGAGGACTAGGATAAGATGAAGGACTAAGATATGATGTGGAGGCTTGGAATGGATTAATGGAGGGTTGGCTTCCCTTGTCAATGTTAGGGTGGGTATGACTAATGGATTTTTTTTGTGACTGAGTGTCATGGATGGCATTAGGGGACTCTTGATAGTAGATGGATAGAGGACTAGGACTTATGGGTTGTTGGTAAGAGGGATAGATGGATGGAGGACTAGGGGTTGTAAATTTGGACTTGAATTGGAGGTATAGTGTTTTGAAGTCCCTAGCCAGTTGTGCTTGACCATTACTAATGAATTGGCATTCAATTTGACTAGAAAGCATGTCATAGTGACTTGAAGACATGATGGTGGATGGAATGGGACTAAGACTAAGACTATGCATGATGCAAAGTGAAGAAGAAGACTAAAAGGAATGTCAAATGCAAAGTGGTAATGAGTGTTCTATGTCAAATTATTTTTAGGAAGGTTTTTCTAACCATTCAAAGTTTGGCCAATGTCTCAATTTGGATTTTCAAAGGACTAGTTTGAAGGAAAAAATGAAAAAATGACAAGGTGAGATTTCCACACTAGACTTATGAGTTGGAAATAGCTCACAAGAGGACAATGATTAAGGATTGATTTGTTTGATTTGGTCCAATGACAATTTACTTTTTGAGACAATGGTTTGACAAAGTAAGGAAAGTTTGCCTATCCCAAAGTGTGCAAAAATTGAGGACTTAAGACTTTTCCTATGCTGAAGATGATGGTGGATTGCAAGCTAAATGCAAACTAAAAATGCAAAAATGGATGACTTGGACAAGTGTTTTGGTTTTAGATAGAGACTGCTGGAAAAAGATGTCAAGAAAACTGTTTGCACATGTTGAACCTCGGTTTCTGATAGTAATAATGATTTTTTTTTGAGTTGATAGGAAAATGCGTCAGAAGAAGGAAAATATGTTGCAGAGCAGTCAGTTGCATCTCAGATACTAGAAAATATGTTGCAATATTTAGCTGGTGTTGTGCAAAATGACAAATGCGGCATTTGAGAAGGAAAATGCAGTTCACAAGATCAGTTGCAGTTTTTGAGCTAGCAAATGTGGTGTATCACTGGAAATTGCGGTATTTCAAATGTTGATTGTGGCTTGACAGAATAGATGAGGTCAGGAATAAGCAGTTGTGGTTCAATATGGCGGATGCGGCGTTTGATCAAAAAAATGCATCGAATGACAGTCAATTGCGGCATTATAGAGGGCGATTGCAGCTTGACAGATCAAATGTGTCTCATAAAAAGTCAACTGCGAGTTTAGATCATCAAATGCGTTGCAAGAAGTGATTTTGGCAAAAATTTAGGTAGATTGCAAGGAATTTGTTTTAGTTTGGTAGTGTTGTTTCAGATTTTGGGATTGATGTTCATTTGTTCAAGTTGTCTGAATACACTTGGAAAACACATGATGTTGTAGGAAAGTGAAAAAAAACCACATAGAAAATATTTACAAATCCATATGGTTGCAAAGACAAAATTCTTTTGGATCCCACATAGATTTTACTCCAACCACATATTCTTAGCAGATGAATTCAGAAGCTTGGCCCCATGGGCTCTCCCTTACAGTGCACTCACTTCTCAGGGAAACCAAGCTTCCAACCTCCATGAAACTCCCATGGAAAATTGATCATATCTACTAAAAACTGTTTAGGTGTGGGTGCCTTGGCAATGATTGTTGTTGCACCAAAGAATAGGAGGTTATTGGTCACTAAAAACAAGGGTTTTAATTCAGGCACCCATTCCAGTGGTCATACATGGGGCACAAGATTAAGCTCCATTAAGGAGGCACTCCAGCTTGAAGAGGTTAAGCTCAAAAAGGTTTTGGGGAGTACTACTTGGTTTGTATGACATATCTGCACTCATAATCTTGGGCTTTCCCTTAGGATTGACATTTGTATACCGGTCGGGACTAGCTCAGCTAAAGAGCTTTGTTGCCAGTTTGAGTCACTTTGGGGTGAGTAATTTTTTCCACCAAAGTAGGCCTAGTTTCTAAGGTTAATAAAAGTGAGAAAAAATATTCGTAGTTCAATCAATCTTTGTTGAAAAACAAAGAGAGAGCACACCAATATGTTTGGCTCACACTTGCATGGTTGTTCTTTGTAAAACCCAAATTGAAATATGAAGATGTGAGAATTAACTAAATCACAAAACACAACAAACACGTATTCATTTTAACTGTTTGTAGTTTTATCAAGTAAAGGGTTCATTTTAATCGTTTGTAGCATGAGCTATCTAACAGTTCATTTTAAATCCATGAAAGCATGATTGTTCTTTTTAAACTCATGCAAATACGTGATTGTTCATTTTAACAATGAGTAAAATGCATGATTGATTAAATTATTGGAAAAAAAAAATAATAACCATGGGTTAGATTCCAACTTGCCACACGCTGCAACAAACATATTAGTATCAAAAAAATATTTAATCTACAAGCGGAAAATAGGACACTGAAAAAAGACAAAACATAAAAAGTTTTTACCAGGCATTTGCATATCAACATAGAAAATGCGGCTTGATTCTGCAGATGTGTCGTTATCTCTGGCAGATGCGGCTTGATATGTCTTTTGTGGTTTGAATTTTGAAGAATGCGGCTCAGGATGGCAGTTGCATCGCTCAGGCAGTTAAATGCATTACGAAAGAATAGTTGTATCGCTCGTGCAAATAGATGCAGCGGAACAGAGCATTTACGTCGCAGGGACTATCAAATGCGTTGTTCAGTACACCTATACCTACAAAACAAATTTCACAAAAATTGTACGATAACCTGCAAAAACGTGTTAAAAATAAAATGTCGGGTTCACCAATGTAACTGAGGATTTTTCTACAAGATTAGATAGTTAGAAAACACACATGCATATTATCAAATCCACAATAGACAATGAAATACATAGGAAATAAATAAAGAACAAAGATGAAACGAGCTCACCCAGTCCTTCATTCTCCATGGCTGACTTCCATTGCACCTTCTACCTTACTGGAATATGAGATTGCCCTCAGATTTTGATGAGAAACTCTATACTATAGACTAGCTCTAAGCAAAGTGTTGAAGGATTCTTTAAAAATTGCAAGAATGCAAGATGAAGAAGAAGTGTAGATGCTGAGAGATAAAATTAAGAGATAGATAAGAGATTATTAAGAGAGAAGAGATTAAGCAATGACAAAATGAAGACAAAATTGGCATTTTATAAAAAATGCAATTTTGGATGAATGGACGAGATTGAAGATTGACAAGTGCCCTAGAATCTGTGGTCAAGATTCAAAATAACAACTCCTTAATTAGGGTTAGGGCAACTTTAGGGTGAAATTAAAATTGAGTGGACAAGATTTAATTTAAGAAATTAAATCAAGGAAAGAGAATAGTTGTGACAGTGAGATAAGAATTAGCAAGTGGAAAAGGATGAGTTAGAAAATCAAGTTATTTTAGAAATAACTTACTTTGTGGAGAGAAATTCTATTTTGAAATTAATATTCTAAATTAATTCCAAAATGGTGAATTCATGTGACAGTAAATAATAATAATTTAAAATTATTTACTTGGAAAGAGGGAAATTGCCAATTTAAATAAAATGCTTTTATTTAAATTTAGAAAGAAAATCAATAAGACAATTAAATAATTAAAATTATTTAATTGTGGAGGAAAATTAGAAAGTGGATGATTTTATTTAAAATTAGAAAGAAGGTTGTAGAGAAAGGATAATTTTAAATAAATAATTTTATTTAAAATTAGAAAGAAAGTTGGAGAGGATAATAATTAAATAAATAATAGGAATTTATTTAATTATGAGAAGACAAAAATAATTAATGACGTATTAAATAAATAAATAAAGTTTATTTATTTAAATAATCAAGAGGAAATAATGGACAATGGATAATTAAATAAATTTAGGAATTTATTTAATTATAGAGTGACATAAGAAATTAGCGACGTATTTAAATAATAAATGTAATTTATTTAAATAGTTAGGAGGAATAAAAGACCTAAATTAATTAAAAAATTAAGAATTATTTAATTAAGAGTTGATATTAGACTATAGGACATAATTAATTGTTTTAATTATGTTGAGACGAAGCATGATATAGAAAAATGTGGTTTGCGGGTCTAGGCCATTTTTATGTGTCTACAATTAGTAGTAACAATAGACAATTCTAGAGAATGGTATGCACTGATATTCAATTGTCTAAAAACTAGTACCTTTCCTAAGCCCACAACTAAGAATACTAGAGCCCACCTTAAGAAACTTGCATCTAAGAATATAATTCTTGTAGATGTATTATATCGAAGGTCCTTTAATGGTCTCTTGTGTAGATGCATTAAACAATCTGAAATCCCTATAGCACTTGAGGAAGCTCATTCAAGTGCTTGTGGCAAACATTTTGGAGGAAGTTCATTAGTGCAAAAGTTAATTCATATAGGATAATATTGGAGAAACATGCAACAAGAATACTTTGCATATGTTAAGAAATGTCACAAATGTTAAGAACATAGCAGATTGATTCACGCTCCTGCTTTTGAGCTTCACACACAAGTTCCTATTTGGCGTTTTTTCAGTGTGGGGCCTAGACATCATCTAAAAAATTTCACCTCCCTCCTCCACCGAACATACATTTATAATTACTACAATAGATTATTTCACAAAGTGAGTGGAAGCAATTCCCCTTCGTTTGACAACTGCTGATGTAATATGTTGTTTCATATTGGAACACATTATTTCTTGTTTTGGACTCCCTTTCACTTTAGTTTCAGACAATGGGACACCATTTAAGAATAAGGATGTGAAGAAGTTCTTAGAAACGTTTAACATACAACATCTCTTTTTGACACCTTACTTCCCACAATCTAATGGTCAATATGAATCAACTAATAGAACCCTCGAGAAAATCCTAACGAAAATAGTCAAAAAACATAATAAAGATTGGCATACATAGCTAACATATGCATTATGGGCCTATCATACAAATGTTAGAGCATCAACTGGACATACCCCTTATAACCTCATCTACGGAACTGAGGCAATAATGAATTTGGAGTTAGAGATCCCTTCATTAAGAATCACTCTTCAAGGAGTTATTAATGACAATACTTATAAGGAACAATGATTGTATCAGCTTGAAATGCTCAAAGAACAACACATCAATGCTCTTGAGAACCTTTAGGCTTATTCTAAAAGAATTCATCATAGCTACAATAATAATTCCATACCTCATTCCTTTAATAAAGGAGATTTGATGTTATGCGAGAATCAATGTAATGCCAATGTTGACCTAATGGAAAAAGGAAAGTTTGGACCTAATTGGTTAGGACCTTACATAATCAATGAAAATTATGGATTTGGGGCATATACGATAACAAAAATGGATGGTACACCTCTTAAAGAACCTATTAGTTCCATACACTTGCACCAGTATTATGCCTAATTTTCTTGAATAGTGTGAATTATAAAGCAGTGGTGTTAGAGTTAGTAAATGCAATTCTATGTGCTCTCGCATGGTTTCATTATTTACAAACAATTATTTGTGTGTCTTGAATACTAAAGTAATTATTTAAATTAACTTTTAGATGGTTACTTTAGGTTTCATACTATTCAAGATAATCTTGTATGTTGTGTTAGATTAGATCCTTATATACATTTAATGTTCTTTACTTAGATCATAAGTGCATTTAATTTAGCATAACATACTTAATCACAATGATACATCTAAGAGAAACTAGAATAAGTTTTAATTAGATCACATAAAACATGTTAAATCATGGAGACATTTATTAAATATTCTTACATAGGATATTTGATAAATCACATTGCCATTTAACATTAAACACATAAGCATAAGTAACAAAACATCAAATGATCATATATGTATATATCTATATCAAAGTTTTGAATAAATGTCATGAATATATACAATGCTAATGAGGTTTGTGACTACTAGATCCCTTGGGATATGCTGGTCGCAGTTGTCTAGAGGTAGTCCATCGAGAGACAGTGGTGTGCAATCATGATCGTGAGCCACTGAGTACATCTACAGCATACTATAAACCCTATACTCATCTAAGAGCCTCCTGAAAATCCTTTTCTAGATGATCTCTCTTTGCTTGTAGTCTAGCTACCTCTAACTAAAGTCTCTCAACCTCTATTGGGGCTTGATATGACTGAGCATCCTAGGCAGCCTTGGCTTGGTGGGCGTGCCTCTTGAAACTCTCATATGATGTTCATAGTCTAATGTACAACTCTAACAACTCTGGATACCACTCCACAATGTGTGGAGCACATAATCTATATCACTAGCCTCCTCATATATTGATGGGGGTACTATCTCAGTAGAAACCTGGTGATAGAGATCATGCAGGTCTCTCACAACTCATGCAAGATAAAAATCATTAAAAAATAATTAGTACACATCATGATATATATAGAGATAAAATTAAACATAAAGCATGAAAATAAGCATAAAGCATGATAGTAAATAAAACATCATCACCTAGCTCTCTAGATGGTTGCTTAAAGAAAACCTTGTCATGTGTAGGGGGCATGGAGGATGTGCTAGCCTCCCCATGACTATAGGTGTTGGTGCATACTCTAGCTCCTAATTGTGATCTAGTCACATGAGTAGGAGTTGGCTCCCCTTACTCATGGCCCACTAGATCCTCATCTACTATCTCATCACTCTCACTCATTAGTTGCTCATCCTACTTGTCCTCGTCCTCATCCTCCTCCTCCTGGCCATCATATTTAGGATTTTCAGCCTCGTCATACTCCTCATCTATCACATCTATGAATAAGTCTATATCCCTAACTCATGTCTCCTCAACTCTATCCTCTTTATCATCTCCTTGATCTAGGAGTGGACTTGCATCACCTATCGACTAATCCATTGGGAATACAGGAGCCGACTATGCTATTGCCCACCACTCCTCATAGGAATCTATGGTACCAACATCATCAGTGTTACAGACCGATAGCATATCATGATCCTCGTAATCAGAGTCACTGTAGATGACATCATCAGTTATGAATCGTCTAGTGTCACTGAGCCTCTGGGTACTCTGTACTGATCTCCTAAAAAAGGGCCATGCAATGGGTGGTACCTAGACTTATCCAAACTATTGCATGACATGATCATAGTATAATAGTTGTACTACATAATCATGTCTACCTATCAAAAATATATCCATCTATAATTTCCTTAATTGACAAGTCTTATCTGACCTCTATGGTGTAAGATGGTAAGGTCTCCATATGACCTCCTCCTCATCTAGTTGGTTGAATCAGACTCTCCAAAAAATGGAAATCCTCATACTGCCATAGCCATCTCAGTGAATAGATGAATGCACAAGGGTAACCTAGGGCTGATGTACATGAAAATCCTCTTGGCCTAGTGCAAATGATATGCTCCAGGAACCACACCTGTAGTAGCGTACAATGCACCATAGTGTCAGCCTCATGGAATGAAAATCACCCTAGATCATAATATAAGTGTGCAAGGATGTTACACCCCTAGGCATACATATTCCTCTGCTCTTCCATCCCCCGTATCATATGCACTAGTCCTCCCTCTAAATGTGCTCCCCAACTGTCAAGGATGAGTACTAGTGCCACAATAAACATCATAATTCATGCAACAAATGGAGCTCGTGAATATAGTTTCATCGCTAGATCGATCTGTGGTTGCACGATGTCATCATGAACTGGACCACCAAGACAATACTCCATATCATATTTCATCTTGTGAAATGATCGATCTGCTAGAAAATGTACCCACTCGCCTCAAATCAAAACTCAGAGTATGTGATGGACGTCCTCTAGGGGTAAAAACAAGAATTTGGATCCACGAAGAGGGGAAGTTTTGGTCAAAACAAAAAAATGCAAGAAATGTGTATGTGTGCTTAAAAAATGTGTATGCGCTTTGGATTGGGTACCCAAGCCTAAATTTGAATGCGTATGCATTTAGATTTAGGTGCACACCCAAAAATGTATATGCATCACAAAACATGTACACGTTTTATAACGTGTAAGTGTTTCTAAAAGCTATTTAATTTTTTAAATAAATGATTGTTATTAATTTTCTCACTATAGTTTGGTCTAAGAGCTTGAAAAAGATCTAAGATCACGTATGCATTCTTGAGGGCCGATTTCAACCTAATTTTCACTAACACCTCCTCCTGTTGACACAATCGACCTCAACGACCTCCAGGCTGGTTGAATTCTGCTCTTTTTTTTACTTTATATCTTGCATTCTTATTTTGTAATTTTTATTTTATTTTTGTTTGTTTTGTTTGTTTTACATTGAATATTTTATAGTTTTTAAATTGTATTTATAACCAAAAACATCAAACAAACTGAAAATGTTAAATTATAATTTGAAAACCATAAAATCTATACCTAAATTAACTAGAATTTAACCTAAATTGGACACAAAACTTAGAAATCAAAACCCTAAACTCTAGGTTCCAAAAAACATAGACCCAAAAACTAAGACCCTTAACCCTAGGACATAAATCCTAAAACCTAAACCTAAAACCCTAAACCCTAAAATCTAAACCTAAATTAGATTTATAATGTCTAGATTTGTTGTCTTTTTACTAGCCCTCAAATCCCATATAATCCCTAGACAAGTCTATTTATAATGTCAAGGAAATAATATAACTTTTTTTCAAAAATGGTCTCAATAATATTTATTAGTGAGCCCAAGATTGTGTTAGTAATACCTTTTATCACTCCTAATCCTTAATCTCCACCTCTAACAAATCTTCAAATACTTGGTGTGCTCACTTTTCCAAGTCCTTGTTCAATTTCTTTAGAAATATTCACCTATGTTCATAATCATCATTCTTAGGTGCACAACAAGTCCCTAAAATTTGTATCTATGTCCCTATAAATACCTCTAAAAAACTCAAAACCAAGTATCAAATTTCATCAAAATAGGCTTGACAAGTACAATTTACAACTCAATTTTAACCTTGCAAAGAAAATTAAAATAATTGGTTACTAGAAGTCAACACAAAACCAATTGGATATACATGATTTAATAAAATTAAACTCTCTATCATAAACTAAATTTTATATGAAAATGCTTGTTGGCTCTATTTCTCAAAATCCATTTTATTGCAATAAAATTTCAAGGTTTTGTTGGCAAAACAAGAATAGACAACTAAGAGGGGGGGTGAATCAGTTGTCACATAAATTAACACTTATTTATCCTTATTAACCTTTAATCTTAGATCTGATAATTAACAATGAAAGCATGAATCAATAACACATCAGAAACATAAAAACACCAAGATTTTATATGTGGAAACCCTGTTAGGGGAAAAACCGTGGTGGATGTTAGTCCATAAGATTATACCCTGTTAGAAGTATAATGAAAATGAATAAGGAATGGACATGCATTCAGGCACACTTCCTAGAGCTCATTTTTCAAATGGGAAGGCTCACTGCCTTACAAAAACATTCAGATTAAATCCATCTGAAGAGTATGAACTGAGAAATTAGCTTCTTCAAAATCCTAATGACAGTTTCGGTTAGGCACATAAATACTTCTTCACACTCTACTCTGAAATCAAATGATCTGATATTTATTTGCACATTTTTCATACACACTTCATGCTCGCATATTTCAAATGAAGAAAAAAATCCATCTTATATATCCGCTACATGGAATTACATGAACAACTCTATAGGCCAAAAATAAAAGAATAAATTACAAACTGTCGGCCAAATTCATGAACAAATCTCAATGCGCACCAACCAAAGTTGGTCACAACATAATGAAGACTTAAAACAACTTCCTCAAACATTCCAAACATTAAAATATTAATCCACAAGGATCCGCGACATGCTACAACCACCATGTCGGCCAAGAACATGAAAACCTGAACACACAACGAAAAATATCCGATCACGATCACACCAATCAACACAGACGAGTAACAAGGATAGAGAACTATCTAGAAACATCAACGAACAAAACACAAGCATACACAACAACTAAAATTACCATAATCATATTCTCTTCTTCCAGAAACATCAGCTACAGTAAAAAAATAACTATAGGAACACAAAAACATACAACTTGCACAAATCTTGATGCGCACCTCTGAAACTTCTGGAGTATAAACTAGATAGGCTCAACAACAAAACCTTTAAAGTGAAACACCTGAATATCCACATACTGAATTTTCCACCATGCTGAAATTCACAACACTTCACAACTTCATAGACAACCTTCAACATATTTATTATAATTTTCTCAATATCCTCAACATATACAACCTTTAAAATCATCAATGCTAATAGTGTTGACATCAATGACAACCACATATTAGCAACACAACCACAACATCCAACAATCTCCCCCTTTGGCATTGATGGCAACACATGATGTGAAAAATACCATCAACACAACTAACTCTTCTCAAACTATTCTTCTCTTCCTTACATTACTCTTCCATCTTCTCCCCCTTAGTTCTGATTACTCTTCTCCCCCTTTCTTCTACAAAAGTTTTTCACATTACTCTTCTCCCCCTTTGAAATCAATGGAAAAGGTACACATGCTCTAAACCACATATTTGAATCATCTGACTACTCCCCCTGAGTAGCAGCCACCACAATATCAATCTGGAACAAGATATGACTATGAGTGCACAGATTGATGCAAAGACTTGCATCTTAGTTTAGATTAGGAGGGGAAATCACCCCTAACTTTCCTCTGAGATACTCAAAAGTATCCTTAGGGAATGAATTAGTAAATATGTTTGCAATTTTTTCTTTTGTAGGTACATACTCTAGTTTGACTTCTTTATCACTCACTTTGTCTCTCAAAAAGTGATATTTGACAGATATATGTTTTGTCTTTGAATGCAACACTAGATTCTTATAAATGTTTATGGCACTTGAATTATCACAAAATATAGAAACAGAATCATTATACTCAATTATGATATCTCTCGGCATCTTCTTTATCCATATTACATGAGTGCAATTGTTTGGAGTAGCAATATATTCTGCCTCAACAGTAGATAAGGAAATGAAATTATTCTTTTTACCTAACCAAGACACCAACTTCTTCCCCAAGAAGAATGCACCACCACTAGTAATTTTTTTGTCATCCATATCTCCTACCCAATCAACATCAGTAAAGGCGCTCAAAGTAAGATCACCATCTTTAGGATACCAAAGACCAAAGTCAACTGTTCCTTTCAAGTATTTGAAAATTCTCTTCATAGCAATCATATGGGATTCCTTTGGATCAGCTTGATATCTAGCAACCATACATACAACAATCATGATGTCTGGGTCAAATAGAGTAATCCACCAATCATTGATTTGTATCTTGTTTTATTTTCTTTAGGAGAATCATCATTCTATGTTAATTTGCATTCAGTTACCATGGGTGTACAAACTGGATTTGAGTCTTCCATGCCAAACTTTTTTAGTAATTCTCTTACATATTTGGATTAAGATATAAAGATTCCATCATCTAACTGAGTAATTTGCAATCCTAAAAATAATTTCAGCTCTCCAATCATTGACATCTCAAATTCACTTTTTATTTCATCAGAAAACTTCATACATAAGTCATCATCACCCTCAAAAATGTTGTCATCAACAAAGACTTCAATAATCAACACTTTATCCTGATCCATCTTGAAATACAAATTACTGTCAGTAGTACCTTTATTGAATCCAAGCTTTAACAAGTATTTATCCAATCTAGCATACCAAGCTCTAGGGGCTTGTTTGAGTCCATACAATGCTTTCTTCAATTGGAAAACCATATCTTCTTTATCAGTTAGTTGAAATCCATCCAGTTGCTCAACATATAATTCTTCTTCTAGCTCACCATTTATAAATGTTGACTTTACATCCATTTGATAGAATTTTTAGTTCCTAAAAGAAGCATAAGCAAGAAATAATCTTACAGCTTCTATTCTAGCAACAGGGGAAAAGGTTTCTTCAAAATCAATACCTTCCATATGTGAGTACCCTTTACATACCAGTCTTACTTTATTCCTGACCACTTCACCTTGTTCATTCAGCTTATTCCGAAAGACCCATTTGGTTCCAATCATAGTTTTATTCTAAGGTCTGGGATTCTTGTGTATCATTTTTCTCTATCTACATCAGTTCTTCCTTCATTGCTTCCATCCAATATTCATCTTTACATGCTTCATTTACATTGTTGGGCTCAGTCTTGGAAATCAAGCAATATTCTTTTGCAATTCTTCTTCTAGTCTACAAACCTCTGTTCTTATCTCCTATAATCTAATTTTTAGAATGATTTAGCTTTACATACCTCAAAAATTTAGGATTTTCTCAAACTTTTGGTTCTTTTGTTCTTTCTTTTGCACTTCCACTAGCTTCTCCTTCTTGATTCTCTTGATTCACCAGAATAATTTGAACTTGATTCTATGTCTGAGCATTCTTTCCATTATCAGTACTATCATGTTGGTCATCTAAATCATATCCACAATATCTGGATGATCTAATAGTGTCTTCATCAACTTTGACATTTGCACTTTCAACCATTTCCCTTAATCTTCTATTATAGCACCGATAGGCCTTGCTCTTAATAGAGTAACCTAGAAAGATTTCTTCATCACTCCTAGCATCAAACTTTCCAATATCTTCGTCTCTCTTGATATAACATCTAATTCCAAAGATTTTGAAATATTTAATAGTAGGCTTATAACAAAACCACAACTTAAAAGGAGTCTTACTAGAATTACCATTGACATTTACCTGGTTAATAGTATATACAACAGTGCTTACAACTTCTCTCCAATAGATATGAGGAACATTACCTTCCAACATCATATTTCTAGCAGCATCTAGAATTTTTACGTTCTTTCTCTCAACAACTTTGTTTTGTTGAGGGGTCTGAGGAGTAGATAATTGTCTTTTGATTCCATACTCTTCACAAAAATAATTGAACTCCCGGGAAGTGAATTCACCACCTCTATTTGACCTTAAGCACTTGATCTTTAATCCTATCTCATTCTCATCCATAGCTTTGAAAATTTTGAACTTTTCCAATGCTTCATGTTTTTCTCTCAAGAAAGCAACCCATATCATCCTAGATTAATCATCAATAAGCAACATAAAGTACTTTTCTCCTTGTAGACTTCTAATTCTAGAGGGACCACATATATTAGTATGTACCAGCTCCAGTACTCCATTAGAATGATGTCGTTTGCTCTGAAAAGAAATTCTAGTCTGCTTTCCCATCTAACATTCCTTGCATATAGTGTTAGTAGGCTTCACTAACTTAGGAATATCTCTAACTACTTGAGTGGAGCTTACTTTGACAATGTTATCAAAATTCACATGACACAACCTCTTATTCCATAACCATCTTACATCAACTTGAGAAATTAAACAACTTTCACTAGCAACACTTAGCTGAAAAATATCATCTCTTGTCTTTGTACATGAAGCAATTACATTTCCAGAACTTCCCAGTATCCTGCACTTACCATATTTGAACTGAAGATTATATACCTTGTCTACCATCTATCCAGCACTCGACAGGTTATGCTTCAATCCTTCAACATAAAGGACATCATCAATATTATATTTACCATTAAGAGAAATTGTGCCTTTGCCACAAATCACACCAACATTGTTATCTCCAAATCTTACAACACCATCGTCATATTTTTCCAAGCTTACAAAATTGATTTTGTCACCATTCATATGATGTGAGCATCCTCTATCAATCACCCATTCATCCTTTTCTTCAATTTTGGCTGCAAGAGATTTCTCAATATTCTTATCACTAGCTGATTCAGTGGACACTGTACCATTTTCCTTGATAGCAATGAATACCTATCCATCTTCATTTTCATTTTCTTTATCAAATTCATCATCAATAACACCTTCTTCAACATAATAACACTTCCTTTGAAATCTAGACTTATTAGGTTTGAACCTATGAACTCCTTCAGGACACCTTGATGCAAAATGACCTATCTTATTGCAAAAGAAACATTTAATAGGAAACTTTCCTTTATATTTACATTGTCCTCTGGCATCTCTCTTCATAATGAATACTTCTAACCCTTCGAGCTCTCTTTCTTCATCTTCAATCTATTTCATCTCATCTTCATACTTGAATGTCTTTCTAGAACTTTCTCCCAGATCATATCTATGTTGGTTTCTTCTAGATATAGTAGCCTTGAATGTAAATTCTATCTTAGGAGTAGATTCACCAAATTCACTCAATTCAAAGGAAGCAAGCTTACCAATCAACATGTCTCTTGTCATATTTGTTACTATCCTGAGTTCTTCAATAGAATGAGATTTTTGTTTGTAAGAAGTACGAAATGATATGAACACTTTAGCCACAATCTATTCTTCATCCAAGATTCCACTGACACATCTAATACCCATCACTAGTTCATTCACTTTTTGCATGAAATAAATAATGTTTTCATCTTCACTCATTTTCAAGTATTCCCACTTGCCTTTCAGACTTTGTAGCTTAGAAAATTTCACTTGTGCATATCCTTCATGCAATGTCTCCAGCTTCTTCCAGATCTCATATGTTGTTTTTAGACACATAACATTTGTCATCTTTGAATCAACCAGAGCACTCAATATGCTTATATAGCTCTAATATTTGTTTTAGCTTCTTTGATCTCATTAGGAGTAGAGGGACCATTCTGAGGAATAATATATATGTTCTTTGTAATCTTCCAAAAGGAATCACTAATGCATTTCAAATGACACTCCATTCTAGATTTCCACAGAGAGTAGTTTGTTCATCGAATCTAAGACTATCCTTCTTGTATGATGCCATCTCGGATCACCTGAAGTTATTAAACTTCTTCAGAGGAACCTTCTCTCATACCAATTGTTGGCAAAACAAGAATAGACAACTGAGAGGGGGGGTGAATCAGTTGTCACAAAAATTAAAAATTATTTATCCTTATTAGCCTTTAATCTCAGATTTGATAATTAACAGTTAAATCAGGAATCAATAACACATCAGAAACACAAGAGGGCCAAGATTTTATACGTGGAAACCCTGTTAGGGGAAAAACCACGGTGGATGTTAGTCCACAAGATTATATCCTATTAGAAGTATAATGAAAATGAGTAAGGAATGCACATGCATTTAGGCACACTACCTAGAGCTCACTGCTCAAATGGGAAGGCTCATTGCCTTACAAAAACATTTAGATTAAATCCACCTAAAGAGTATGAACTCAAAAATTAGCTTCTTCAAAAGCTTGATGACAGTTCCAGTTAGGCATAAAAATACTTCTTCACACTTCGCTCAATCTTCTTCAAACTCTACTCTGAAATCGAATGATCTGATCTTTATTCACACATTTCAAATTCACACTCCATGCTCACATATTTCAAATGAATAAAAAAATCACTCTTATGTATCCGCTACATGAAATTACATCAACAACTCTATCGGCTAAAAATAAAAAAATAAATTACAAACTATCGGCCCAATTCATGAACAAGTCTCAATCCGCACCAATCGAAGTCAGTCACAACATAATGAAGACCTAAAAAAACTTCCTCTAACATTCCAAACATTAAAATATTAATCCACAAGGATCTGCAACATGCTACAACCACCATGTCGGCCAAGAACATGAAAACTCAAATACACAACAGAAAAATATCTGATCACGATCACACCAATCAATGCAGACGAGTAACAAGGATAGAGCACGATCTATAAACATCAATGAATAATGCACAAGCATATGCAACAACTGAAATTACGATAATCATGTTCTCTTCTTCTAGAAACATCAGCTATAGTAACAAAATAATTTTAGGAACACAAAAACATACAACTTGCACAAATCTTGATGCGTCCCTCTGAAACTTTTGGAGTATAAACTAGATAGGCTCAGCAACAGACCCTTTAAAGTGCAACACCTAAATAGCAACATACTAAATTTTCCACCATGCTGAACTTCACAACACTTGATAGCTTCATAGATAACCTTCAACATATTTATTATAATTTTCTAAATATCCTCGACATATACAGCCTTCAAAATCATCAATTATAATAGTGTTGATATCAATGACAACCACATATCAGCAACACAACCACAACATCCAACAAGTTCATGGTCTATAATAGACAATGAAAAGGAATGGACAATTTATAATTTTATATATTCCTCTTCATGGACCTAATACTTCAAACTTTCAAAAGTGAGAACATTTGAGACTTATAAATATGTCTATCAAATATATAATTTAACAAAACCTGAGAAACTTTTGAAATAGCCATGATTATCTTCTCAAACTAGTAAGGAAATATATAGGCTAGTTAAGAAAAACAACTCTTGAAATTTAGTTTGAAATTAAACCAAAATATCACCTTCCTAAAATCACACAATCATGAAATGCCAACAATAAATTATGATCAAGTAGCTAATTAAACTATACTTAATAGATTTATAATTTTTCCACTCGTCACATCAATGAAGTAAGACCTCGATATTATTATTTAAACATTTTAAATTAGGCCATTGTGTTGAAATCAAAATTTAAGATAAAGTGATAATTTAATCAAGGGTATGCACATGGCTTTAATTATATAATTTGAAGTACATGTTGTAGGGGACGTTGTAATTTTTTGTTTAAATTCTACAACATAAATTAGTCTAAATTTTCATGCTATGTATTTTTTAATGTTTTAAATTGAATGTTTCTTCAAATGAAATGTATTTTGAATTTGTGCACATTCAATGTGATTTATAAGTTTCAAATTGTGTATATTATTTAATTAGTTTGTTGATATATATTTTGTAATTGTTTAACATACAGTTGCCATTTCATTGAACATGGAGCCTAAATTTAGAATAGAGTATTTTATACCTAATGAACAACCTGAAGATCCCATACATCCACATCTGCCACTATGAAAAACTCCACACCTCCATCCTCTCGACCTCCTAACCCCCCACACCCTATAGTAGATTAGGATCAACTAAGAGAGAGCATTAGAGTAAACCTTAATGTGATTAAGGAAAATATAGATTTGATAAAAAATGAGCCTAACATTCCCCCCATCATCAATGGAGAGAAGAGATGAGACAATTCTATGCAGATGGATTGTCTTATAAAGAAATCCATGACCTTAAAATTACCAAACAAGCCATTTTCCAGCATTTTTTTAGACCCCAAAAAAATGAACCAATTCCACCCAACAAAAAATGAATTTCAATTAAATGGTGTACACACCCATAGATAGTTGCAAACTTTTAGGATAGATGGTGGATGGTGTTTGATACTCCACCACATGGCAATTGTGAGGTGCCCCTTTACTTTTTGAGAAATTTATGGGTTGAGTTTGAGTTGGATTTAAAACCAACTATTTTGATATGAGTCCATTTCATGGAGGTGGGTGTGGCATGCCCCAACATATATTAGGAGCACATGTCAATCCTCAGCGATGTGCTCTGATTTCTCCTATTTTTTCTCATCCTTCTCCTGGTGTTCCTACTGCATTTCAACAATAGATGATGTTGTTGACATTAGGAACATTGAGTTCTCTTTCATGACATCTCTCTCATCAGACTACACACGTGGTGGTTGAACTAGTGGGAGATAAAGAGCATGGAGGCTCAAGCTATGGGCATACTTTAACATCCACTTCAAGTGACCCACATGCATCCAGGGTAGAGTCATATAAGGATATACTATATTTTGAGGATCATCCTACATAGGTATACACATCTTTTGAACTTAGGCACATTTAAATAATTTGTTTAAAATGTGCAAAATTCATGTAAATAATATTAATTCAAGAAGTGTTTGGTGTAGATGCATGATCACATGATGCCTGAATCTCAATATGATCATGTCTATATTTCGAGTGTTGTAGAATTGGGCTCAACTTTTGGTTAGGTACAAACCAATATATATTTTAATTTATGTGGACATATCTAATTTAATTTAAATTTGTACACATGTGTGAAATGATATATTGTATCTAGATGCAAGGAGGTCATACGATATCGAGTAGCGACCAACCACAAGTTGTGGTCAGCACTCTCGAGTCATGATTAGCTCAGCTGTGTGCTTTCAAAAGTTTGTTAATTTTAAAATAAATACACATCATAGATATAATTTAATTTGAATTTGTACACATGTGTGAATGCTCTATACATTGTTGTATTTATATGCAGATATTTCATGCGATACCCATGGCGAGTGCACCTGAGACATCATCAGCTTTTATGCATGGGAAATCTTAGGTGCATGATCATAAGGTCATATAATTTGAGGTTGTAAACTTTACTAAATCTACTATACAATTTTTAGGGACCTTTTAAATATGCATATTTGAGGTTCTAACATATTGTTTGCTTTATTTTAATATGTAGGAAATAGTAGATCAAGCATTTGGACCTTCTCAATTTACAGTTATCCTACCCATTGAACAAAATGTGCTAGTAGATTCACATGATCATATGGTATGCATACTAAAAATCATTTTTACTTTATTTACTAGATATTTAATTAAATTTATTTTTATCAAGTTTATATTTTCAAGTTTATATGTTAAATTAAATCAAAATTTCTAAATAACTTTAAATCTAATTTTAAGTTTCTTGTACTCTTCTACAACATGATATAGGTACATCTAGTCCATGTGGAGCAAAGAGGAGACTTTATTTGACTGATTTCCTTGATAGTTAGATGATTTTAAATTTTATGGACTATAGATCTACTTTTATTTAAATATATGTGTTGGACATGACATATACATTTTGAACATGTTATTTCATGGACCATTTCACATACATTATATCTATTAAAATGATCATGTTTGTGTTTATTTATATCAGTTTACTTTAATATGATAATTATATATGCACTCAATTATGATCGTGTTATGTTCATTTTGATGATTATATGCACTCATGCATGCATATATATTTTATCTAATTTTGAAGTAATATGCACTATATAAATTCTTATCTAGAATCAAATTTCATATATATTTGCATGTCATTGTTGAATTAAGTTTAGACATGTCCTAAAATTATTAACTCTTAAATTTCAATAATTTATCACATTGTTAGGTGACAAATTAAAACATTCCTTAAATAGTTTATATCATATTCATAATAAATTAAGGGTAGGTAATTTTAACTATTTTCCAATTCTAGCAAATATTTGAATCACTAAACAAAAATCTATCTCCTTGTATGTATAGAATGTATAATCTATACAATTGAACAATTATATAAAATTTGGTAAATATAAGACATGATTTGTATAAGATAAAATTGGAACAAGATATTTAAAAAGTGACTAATAAGTTCATTTAAGTTCATACATCAAAAAAACATATATAATGTATATTGATGTTTAATACAACCATATAACATGATGAAACATATGTGCATGTAGATACAATTAAAGCTTATCAAATATTAGCTCAAGACCACAAATTGATATTTACATAGTCTATTGATAAAAAAAAATTACAATGACAATCACATGGTAGACCAAATTTATGAGAACCTATAAAAATAATTAATGTAAGTAAATTAACTATATTTTTTATGAGTCATTTAACTAAATATATCATGCGAGAAAAGAAAAATATATAGTAAAAGTTAGAAAATTGCATCTTACAAATTCCTTACAAATTCAAGTGATGTTTGCCATAGGATGGATTAAGGGGACCTAAGAGGATATAGCTTAAGTGGACCTAAGAGAATTCCTTAAGGGGAGTTAAGAGAATGACTTAAAGGGATGCAAGAGGGTGGATTAAGGGGAGTTAATAGAATTACTTAAAGGGATGCAAGAGGGTGGATTAAGGGGAATTAAGAGGATAAATTAAAGGGATGCAAGAGGGTAGATTAAGGGGATGCATGTCAAGAACCCTAGGATATGGCTTAACAGGTCCTAAGAGGATGGCTTAAGGGGAATTATGAGAGTGACTTAAGGTATGTAATAGGATACGACTTAAGGGTCCTTTAAGAGGATGGATTAAGGGGATGCATCTCATGAACCCTTAGATTTTTTATTCTAAGCATCGCATGAACCCTAGAAATTGTAAACCCTAAACCATAGGACCTAAAGCCTAGGAGATTAACCCTAAACCATTAACCCATATAGATTTTTTATTCTAAGCATCTCATGAAACCTAGAAACCCTAAACCCTAAACCCTAAACCATAGGACCTAATCCTAATAGATGAAATCTAAACCCTTAACCCATATAGAGTGACTTAAGGTATGAAAGAGGTGGATTAAGGGGATTTGAGAGAATGACTTAAAGTGATTAAGCATCTCATGAACCCTAGAAACCCTAAACCCTAAAACATAGGACCTAAATCCTAGCAGATTAACCCTAAACCCTTAACCCATATAGAGTGACTTAAGGGATGCAAGAGGGCGGATTAAGGGGATGTAAGAGGATATGAATTAAGCGTCCTTTAAGAGGATGGCTTAAGGGGATTCAAGAGGGTGGATTAAGGGGAGTTGATAGAATGAATTAAAAGAATGCAAGAGGGTGGATTAAGGGGAGTTGAGAGAATAAATTAAATAAATGCAAGAAAGTGGGTTAATTGGATGCATATCATGAACCCTTAGAGTTGTTATTCTAAGCATCCCATGAACCCTAAATACTAAACAATATGACCTAGAACCTAGGAGATGAACCCTAAACCCTTAACCCATTAGATTTGTTATTCTAAGCATCTCATGAACCCTAGGATATGAAGATCCTAAACCCTTAACCCTAAGACCTAAAACCTATGAGATGAAGCCTAAACCCTTAAATCATATAGATTTTTTATTCTAAGCATATCATGAACCCTAGGATATGAAGATCCTAAACCCTTAACCCTAAGACCTAAATCCTAGGAGATGAACCCTAAACCCTGAACCCGTATAGATGTGTTATTCTAAGAATCTCATGAAGTTCCCTAGGATGTGAATCCTAAACCCTTAACCCCAGGACCTAAATCCTAGGAGATTAACCCTAAGGATCTCATGAACCATAGAAATCCTAAACCCTAAACCATAGGACCTAAACCCTTGACCCATATTATATTTTTTATTCTAAGGTTCTAAGCATCTCATGAAACCTATAATCCCTAAACCATATAGATTTATTATTCAAAGCATCTCATGAACCCCAGGATATGAAGATTCTAAACCCCTAACCCATACAAATTTTTTATTCTAAGTATCTCATGAATCGCACAATATGTAAAACCCTAAACCCATATAGATTTGTTATTATAAGAATCTCGTGAACCCTAGAAATCCTAAACCCTAAAACCTAGGAGACAAACCCTAAAACCTTAACCCGTATATAGATTTGTTATTCTAAGCATCTCATGAAGTTCCCTAAGATATGAATCCTAAAACCTTAACCCTAAGACCTAAATCCTAGGAGATGAACCCTAAACCATTAACCCATATAGATTTATTATTATAAGCATCTCATGAACCCTACGATATGAAGATCCTAAACCCTTAACCCTAGGATCTAAGGCCTAGCAGATGAGCCCTAAACCCTTAACCCATATAGATTTGTTATTCTAAGCATCTCATGAACCCTAGAAACCCTAAACCCTAAACCATAGGACTTAAGGCCTAGGAGATGAGCCCTAAACCCTTAACCCATATATATATTTTATTCTAAGCATCTCATGAACCCTAAAAACCCTAAATCCTAAACCATAGGACCTAAAGCCTAGCAGATGAACCCTAAAACCCTAACCCATATATAATTTTTATTCTAAGCATCTCATGGACCCTAGGATATGAAGATCCTAAATCCTAAACCCTATGACCTAATGCCTAGGAGATGAACCCTAAATCCTTAACCCTAAATTTAAGAGAGTGACTTAAGGGGATGCAAGATGATGGATTAAGGGTAGATAAGAGGATATGGCTTAAGGGGTCCTAAGAGGATGAATTAAGGGGATGCAGTATGATGGATCAAGGATAGGTATATGAGGATATCTAGATTAAGGGGTACTAAGAGGATGACTTAAGGAAATTTAAGAGAGTGACTTAATGGGATGCAAGAGGATGGATTAAGGGTAGATATACAAGGATATGGCTTAAGGGGTACTAAGAGGATGGCTTAAGGGGAATTAATAGATAGACTTAAGGGGATGCAAGAGGATGGATTAAGGGGTCTTAAGATGATGAATTAAGGGGTGTTGAGGGAGTGACTTAAGGGGATTCAAGAGGATGGATTAAGGGTAGACATACAAGGATATGGATTAAGGGGTCTTAAGAGGATGGGTTAAGGAGAATTAATAGAGAGACTTAAGGGATTCAAGAGGATGGATTAAGGGTAGATATACAAGGATATGGATTAAGGGGTCCTAAGAGGATGAATTAAGGGGAATTAATAGAGAGACTTAAGGGGATGCAAGAAGATGGATTAAGGGTACATAAGAGGATGACTTAAGGGGTTCTAAGAGAATGCCTTAAGGGTATATGAAATCAATTATTAACATTTTATAAAATAACAATGAATTATTTAGTTTTATATTTATACTATCAATTAAATGTATCTAGAACTATATATAATTACTTGTTTCTAGATTCCAATTCCATTGTAATATATATGCATTTCCTCTCTTTTTTGTAATGCATCTAGTTTTGGGATAGCTGAATCAAAATATGATATAAAACTTTAATTAGGAAATGACTAAAGACAAATATATATATAGACATGTATATGTGATAAATCTTTAACTATATATCGACTATCAATTAAATAAATATACAACTATATACTTACTATATTTATTTACTCCATTGTACCATCTGCATCCTCTCTTATTTGTAATGCATCTACGATTGTCTCATGATCATCCATTGAAAGTGTCCATAACACTTTATTAGGAGGCCTCCCTTGATATCTAAATAGTTTTATATTGGTTTCCAAAATCAAATGTGAATAATGTATAATCTTTTTGGGTATTTAAAAATATTCAAATGCAGGCAAGCCATTCTTTCTTATCAAATATTTTCAAATCTAGGTGCCAACAAAAACCACATAACTAGTTGGATACTCAAAGTTGTCATCATCCATTCTAGGATGTACCAACTTATGTTTTCTCTCAACACATCTAGCTAGCCAATACTCTATCTCCTCTTCATTCCCCTCAGGTGCAACAACAACATACACATGTCTTGTAAAAATAAATAAAAAATCCAATGAAGAGTGACTTATATTTAACTCACATATAAACATGCATACATATAAAATTCAATATAGTTTTATATACCTTCTTGTAAAAGGTTTGAAATACGATCATAATCATCTGATGTGAATACTTGATTATCTTCAATTATTGTTCCATGTTAAACATGTGGCAATGCAGGTGTTAAGGCTCTTTGTTTCCATTGTTTGACCCATTCCATATTTTCACACACCTCCCAATCACCTGCAATACAAATTTGAAAAAATCATGAAAGCTCCCTTATCCATATTCTCCATGTGTTTGCATTCAAACTCTTAAACGAATGCCATTTTTTCAGATCCATTAATTGTTTCACAATATTATCAAGTAATAATATCATTTTCTTCAACTAACCAAAAGAAGCATCGAATTATTGAGCTCTCACTTGTTTTTGTAGATAATTTGGTATTTCACCAGTCTACAATTGCACGAGCATCTCTGAATTTCACAACATTCTCAAATTTTAGTTGCTCTCTACCAAGAGCTCTTTTCACACATGCACCTACTCCATCATGTTCTCCTTTACCATGTTTAGCTTCAAAAATACTCCACATGTGTTGGATATTATTTTCCTTATGAACTCTACATAACCAGTAAAATATTCTATAATTCTTGAATCAACCCGTGCAATTATCCTACCATATGAGATGTTATCTCATTTGAATTCCTCTCTCTTTTAAATTTTTATAAAATATATCAAAACAATATTGAACAAACTCAGATGAATGTAATCAATTATCACTTACATAAAAATGGTACTCTCTCAAAAAAATTCTACTATCTTCTCTACTATCATCTACATGTCTATATACAATATGAACAAATATAGCTACTTGCACTGAATTATAATATTGTGATTGAATTTCTTCTTGTGGAGCAAGAGTATAATTTTCAGCGAAATCAACAACTGACAATATAGTTCCAATTGGGAATGTGTTTTTACATAAATGAAATTGATTATCAAGCCAATGAGAATATTGAGAGTGTTTAACATATCTAGGTACAATCTTATCTTTAAATTCTTTAATAAATGCATGCACACTAAATTTTTCCATAATTATTAGCTCACAACGTTTTCTAAATTTTCCATATTTTGAAGAATACTCAATATTTTAATTTTTTTTTACATCCACTAATTGTTGTTCAAATTCATCTAAACTAATTTCATGCATACATTCTCCTAACAATGAAAAGTTACCACATCTATCGCATTCTCTAGAAATAAATACTTTTAAATAAAATAAGTTGAACCATTAGAGGGTTCACAAAACAAACCTGCTATAAAATCTTTGATTGTTTTAGGTGGCATATTAATACCACAAATGTATTGCATAATTTGGTTAGCATTCAAAGTACAATGTATATATGGAAAAATATCATAATAATAACAAAATTGTACATGAGTCTTACAACAACAAGAAATTCGTTGTTTTTTTTTTTCGATACGTAAAAAGTTGGTATTGATTTTTGAAAAAAAGATATTACAATCAGCTCAAAGATTTGAACTGGAGCCCCAGACCCCAACCTACAAACCATGACCAAAATCATGCAAAAAATGAGCCACCCAACTAGACACCATAAACCTACCATGAGCCATCCACAGACAAACCACCCAGCCCAGCCTGACCTAGAAATGAGCAAAACAACAAAGCCAAAAAACTTCCTTACATCAAATATTTTTCTTTTAATCAACCCACAAAACACCTTCAATGAGAAAGAAGTCCTTGAAGAGACGTCGCCAGTCGACGCAACTAGACGGTTCTAGATATAGGAAGTGCTTGAGGAAAATTAGTCCACACCTAGCTCTTTCTTTGTGCCGCCTGAGATCATTTCCCTTGATGTCCAAAATGAAGGGGTACAGGTCCACCCGCTCACCCAGAACCAGATCTTTGTGCACATCACGCGGCCTCGACATCGCAACAATGATTACGTCCATTGTGCCCTCTACCAGGTTCTCCCAAATTAATTTCCTGGCAATCCAGAGAGCCATTTCTCGCGGAACAACCAAATCCAGCAAGGATGCAAGAAACCTCGCAACAATGTCAGCATTGGTCCGCCACTGTTCAGACCCGAACATGAATTCATCACCCAATAGAACCTCCACCGCACCAAGGACGAGCTCGTCCCACACCTTGAAGACTGTTTTCAGGCGCCCATACTGAATCCTCCTGAAGAACGCCTAGAGCTTCCTCCCAGATGGAAGGAAAATTGGGGACTCCATCAAGTCCATCGAAATGCATAAAGACCACCCACCACCTAGCGGCCATATAAACTCCAGCCTGTGTCCCATTTCACCATTTCCCACCTCATCCGATCTGAGAAAGTTATGCAGCCTAATTAATAGACCATTCAAAATTCCCCCATAGACATAAATGCTTTCTGTTGCCCGTAGAGATTTTGCCCGCACCAGCCACATATATGTCGTCACCATGCCACGACACCAAATCCAGCCCCTCCCACATGGCAGTCACAGAGACATTCGTTGTTTATTAATTTTAACATACCAAGGTTTAAATTTTTCAAATGATCTTTGACTTATGCTAATATTGAATGGTAAGAAAGAATCATCTAAAAGTTTTTAATATAATTCAGTTTGAGTCATATCTAAGAGATGCTTTGGAGGAGGTTCATGAATTTTGGAACCCACCCTTAATTTTAAAACATCTCTAATGTTAGGTGATACTCTTGTATTATCATGCCAATATTTTTTGATTAAATATTTGATTTCATTAGTTAATTTCATGTATAACCTTGGGAGTGTACCACTAAAACTCTAACATTGATTAATTGGATCCTTTTCAGTACTTTCTCTTCTTTTAGTAGCTCTTATCAAATTTTTAGGATTTACTTTCATAAATTTACTAATCTTACTTAACATTCTTTTATTTGAAGTTGATTTATTAATTAGAGCAGTTGTTATTACATGATGATCTGCATTCTTATCTTTAGATCGACTTTTATTACCTATAAAATCAATAGCATTAGCAACACTAGATATGAATTTTTCTACTAAATCATCTTTCTTTTTTGGTTTTACAAAAATTCCTAATTTTTTCATCACTTTTCTCATTTTCGATATTGTCATCAATTGCATCATGAGTTGACATTGAAATCCTAATTTATTTCTATAAAAAAAATTCTATATATTCTATTTCCATAAGTTCTCATTTATCTCCAAGAAACTTTACCAGGAAGGTTATCACATCTTTTTCAATTGTAAAGGAAACATTTCATTTTCATTCATACAAGGGGTTTCATTTTCATTCACATAAGGGGTTTCATTTTCATTTTCAAATATAAAAGGTATTTTATTCTCATTTTCATAAATATGATGGATTTCATTCTCATTTGCATTCATATAAGATATTTCATTGTTTCAACCCTATAATTATTGATACCATCTATGGTGTATCTAGCTTCCTCTAAATAACTAAGATCAATATTATCAAGACTTGAGTTTGAATACATACTTGGATAAATTGTTTGAATAGGTGCATTTCCCATATCATTGGGAGGTGGATTTGAAGACATACCTGAAGTTTTTTGCATAGGTGTTATTTCCATATCATTCAGTTGAAGTTGAAGGCATAGTTGGGTTTGTCTCCATAATTGAATTTTCTTCTATACTCACCATCTCCACACTTACAATATATACATTCATCTCATCATTCATTTTTTCCTCTTCAACATTCATAAAACTAGATGCTTCCAAAATTTTCATTTGACGAATCCTTTCTCTTCTATCCCTTTATATTTTTTCCTCCATTTCTCTATTTTATTGAATTTCTTCAGGTGTCATTAACTTTCTAATTTTCTTTCTTTTCCTTTGCTTTGATCCCATGGTTACCAAACCCTCTTTGATAAAAAAAAAATGATTCTTAACCTATTTTCAAATTGACACCTCCTTCAAATATTCAAATAAAACTATATAGTATGAAGGTCCTTTCTTCTATAAACTTTGAAGTAAAAAAAACATCATGAATACATCCAAAAGTTCTCTTTTTCTAAATCTTCTTGTAAAATTTTCTTGTACTTGATTCCACTTCAAAAAATTCAACCTGCACTTGTCTCTTCCAGAAATTTGAATAGAATATGCCTTGTTAAGAGATTGCACAAGACACCATTGCAATAAAAATGTAGAAAATGATGATTTCAGACCGTACTACAGAAAAGGAATGTTACAAAAAAATGTTCTCTATCAGTATTTTCCAAATTGAGAAAAAATGGCTAAATAAGAAACACGTATGCATTATAAAATGTGTATGTGTTCTATTTTAGGAACACGTACATGTTACCTTTACTCGATGGGTAAATAGGTAAGATGTACGTGTTATATAACGCATACACATTATATTTAAAATTTTAAATAATACATACACGTTATTAAAAATTTGATTCTCCAACCCACATGCAGCCTCAATTTTAGGCTTGGGAAAGGTTTGGAAAACCAACCCTTAGCCTTTGACCTAAAACTAAAAAACTAAGGTAGATTCAAGAGGAATGTCCAACTTTGGCAATATGGTTGATGGACTTTTTCTCTTAATCAATCTATGAAATTAAAACCCATTAGAGAAAACAATGTATATTTCCAAATATATAATTTTTATTAAAATTGGATTATATTTGTTATTTTTTAATTAATTTCTAAGAAAACTAGTCCATAAACTTGAAATATCAAGCTTTTTTTTGTTTTTTAATAAATTTTTTTTTGGTTAAGTATCTTGTAAAAAAATTATATGGCATCAATCTTCAGGTAATTCTCTACATAATGAGAAAAAAGATTCAAAAAATGTTTAGTTTAGGTCCAATTATTCTGTTTGTACACGTTGATTATTAAAAACAACAATTAAGGCCAATAAAAATTCAATTAAAAAAAATATTCAAAAAAAAATTACAAAAAAATATCCTCATCAATATTCATGTTGTTAGCTGTCTTTCCCCAAAATGAATTAGACAAATACTTTTATTTGGGTCAAAAAGTGGTGTCCGTACACGTGCGTGGTATGGTAAAAAAAATGACTTTTAAAAAGTGGTTTTTATACATCTCTATCAAAATTTTATTTCTATCATTTGAGTATTTGAATAAATTACATATTTGGAAACTAGATTCAAAATGCTAAATTTCACATTATTGACTTTTTTTAAGATTAATTGTGTGAGTGCCTCAAATTTTCAGTCCAAGTGTGAAATTATTTGAAAATAGCAAAAACACTTCCACTTTTTGAGATTTTTGTGCACCCAACTTCTTGCATCAACCCCTAGAGTGATCATTATTTTGCTTGTCAGCAGATGAAACATGCATGTATCTACATCCCACCACTCTGCCAAAGCCATCAACATAGCATCATGGTACCTCATGGGGACATGAGGTATTCCCAATACAATCTCGTAGTCTATAATATCTATGTATCCTCTACTGAAAGTGTTGGGGCTAGGTCTTGGAGGCAACAAAACTGTCGGTTGCCAAGATGCTACTGCGATCAGGGTGGAATCTAATAAAAAAACAAAAATATTGTGAGATCAAAGTTTTCAGTACCAAGGATTATATGATTCATGTAGTTTTGTATGATTTGTACAGATAGGTTTTGACACACTAATGCTATCATGGATATCTTATACTTACACATGTATGTTGATCTTCATTTCTATGGATACTTCTATATCATGGACTCTATCCTTGATATATTTATGCTATCATAGATATATTATACTTATACATGTATGTTGATCTTCATTGATATGGTTTTGTGGTGTTATGTTGTTAATGGGACTAAACTAATGATTTTGTTATCATTTTTCTATGAGCATATGTTAATGTGATTGACAGACTTGTCCATACCGAATGTAGCATAATTGTGATTTACGTTGTTGGAATTGATTTTGTTAATAATATGACACTTGTGCCATACGATGAACAAATGCAATGAGTTGTGTAGCTCTATAAATGTTCTTACATGGATATCATGATGTTTTTTCATGCCTAGTTTATTACATTGGTGGACTAATGTTGTGGTTAAGTATGCAAGATGGTCCTTGGCTGGTGGTCCTGGGGGAAACACCAAGGTGACATTTTTCGTGATGGATCGTGATGTGTTATTATGTGTTGTGTCAATAAGTGTATTATCATGTCATATTGTCTAGTACGATGCTATTGTAATTGGTTGTGATAATATTTTAAACCCAAGTTTAGAAGTGATTTAAAGTGTTTTAGTTATGTTTTTGTGGTATTTTATTGACCTTGGGTCATAAGGTTTAGCCTTGGGGTCACCTTATGAGTTTAAAGACTAATTTGGAAGCCTTAGGCCCCCTTTTTGGAAGCACTTTCTACAAGTGACGAAATTCCAGGTTAAGGCATGTTTTAATAGCTGACTCACCAAAAAAAATGGAAGTGTGTTCAAAGGGGGAGGCAACACTTGTCTCTTGCATAATTGATCATAGATGTTGAAGGTTTTAAGTAAGATTTTGTTTTGGGAAAAAAACTAAATTTTTCAATTTGGTATTCCTGATTCATGTAATTTCCTTTTGGCTATCTCCATGGGAGGAGGAAGAAAGGAAGCTTGGGAGGAAGGAATAGAAAAAGGGGGTGTTGTTGCTTGTGCTCTCCATTGCCAATTTGAAGGTTCATAGGTTGGTATCCCTACTTCTTTTGTGTTGATTTTTCTGAAAATAAAAAAATGTGAATTGGACAAGTTTATGTGAGTTGATGTGGCTGTATTTGTTTTGGGAAAATTTATGTGAGTTGTTGTGGCTATAATTGTTTTGGACTAGTTTATGTGAGTTTTTTGTGGTTTTTCTATAGGGGGTTTTGTCTATGTTGCATGGATCTTCATGGTTTCTTGAAGGTTCAATATGTGAGGGGTCTTGCGTGGGAGAGATGTCTAGGGGAAGGGAGCTGATATGTGGGTATGAGTACCCTAACAAGGAGCTTGGGCTGTGAACAATTGACTATTTGGTATGTTAAATGAAGTGTGGAGAAGATTGGAGTGTGGAAGGGAGGTTTGGAATGAGAAATTGGAGGCTATTATGAGGTATGATTTATGGGTGTTAGTGATTGCAATTGTCAGAATTTTGAGTTTGCTTTTCCCCTGTAGATGTCCCAACTCCCCCTGATTGGGGCTCATGAAAATTAGACCCGAGTGGTGTAAAAATGTGGTGCTTAAGTCCTGTACTGTATTTTTTGGTATGAAGTTATATGCATTAAGTATGCTACTGATTTTGTTGCTAGAGTTGTTGCATTATGTACATGTGGATTTGGTTGTGAGTCATGTCACCTTGGTCTTTCCCCAGCTTGGGGGTGGATTGTTTCAGCCCTATGGTTGGGTAGGAGAGCTTCCACTAGTCAAGGAGTGGTGTTGTTTGCTATGTGCAGGAAGCATGTTACAGAAGAAGTGTTGTCTTAGGGGAGTTAATGGGTATCCTCATATTTTCCTCTATTATTTCTTCCAAAAAAATGGACCTGGCTGCAATGCAAAAAGTGTATGTAAATTTTGTATTTTATTATATTTTTATTTTTATTTTTAAATGAGAGCCTGTAGTAGTTGCATTATTGTTATTTCAAAATCATTGTATAAAATGTAATTTCCAATACCTGCAAAACAGTGAATGTAATACAATAGTGATTATATGTGTAGCAATGTATAGGACTGTCATTAGATTTGAAATCCGTCTAACTATCAAAGGGAAGGAAAAGTGATTTAAATCAATAAATAAGTAAACAAAAGAATAAAATAAATTCATGTTCTCTATGCATTCTCTTGGAAGCATTATTACCCTTCTTTTGCATTGGATATGACTATATCTTTATTAAGGAAAGAAATGGGTTTTCTGAAAGTGTGTGCTCATATGAGAAGGAAATTCTGCATATTATTGTATTCCTACAAGGAAAATTCCACATTTTGTTGTAATGTAAGGAAATATTTGTACAATTTTTACGTATTCATTAAATGTTGGTTGAGAATGGATACTGATAGAATGAGTAGGGAAATGACAAATACCTGCAATAAGAATGTTCAAAGAAAGAACAAAAGAATATAGTAGTGAGTTAAATAATAGGAGGAAATTAAGCATCATTGCTGCTCTATTTAATTATTTATTTCCTTGAAGTTCTTACTCAATCTTGAAAAGGGCATATTCGTTGATGCACTCTATTGCCTAAAAAACTCGAATATGTTATATTACAGAGTCAATGTTTCTTTAGAAGATCACCTCAATAGTGCATGGTAAAATGTATGAGTTTTATCTAGCAGTTTATTGGGTTCTATTGTGGATGAGCATGTATCAGTAGGAATAAAGCCTTAGCTTATCATAATGCTGACCATATGGAATGAAGCCTAGTTCTAGTTAGATTTTATAGATGAAATGCAGTAGTAATCAACAAAATAAGAAAAGTAGAGTAAGCCAGAAACTAATTTAGGCACTCTGAAATTGGATTAAAATTGGTAGCAATATACCCTAAAGGATATGTACACTCATACAAGGTTTTGTGTGTCTGAAACACACTCCACCATCAGTGATAACAGGAAACAAGCTTCAAAGTCTGATTCAGACATTTACATCCTCAATGCAAAAAAAAATATAATAATAAAGAAAAAAGAGTCTTGCACAATTAGACACCATGAAAGTTCTTTTGGAACGGTTCAATAATAATAAGAAGGAAATGAAAATATAATAAAAAAATATGCAAAATGGCAGAAGTTCTTGCAGCAACAAAAAAAATCGATGCCATTCATGCACAAAATAATCTGCAGTAGCCTTTGTTAAGTTCATCTTTGTTGTTCCTTGTTCAATCTCCATTACGCTATCACAGTGAATGACAGATTAGAAAATTCTCCTCCATCATTGCCCTGTAAACCATCCAGCTCGGTAGAACATGAATCCAGATTGGGGACGTCGAATAACAAATATTTCATTTATGAAATATTGCACAACAAAGTTGAAAAAAAATATATTTATACTGTAGTAGAGGGGTGCGGCCCCATTGAGGGATTCGTGGCCCTCTAGGGAGGTTGCGACCTCCTCAATAGAGATCACCCCCCTCGTTTCCTTCTTCCAGCGTCTTCACGACTGTCGCAGCAGCCAACAAGTTCCTCTGTGGTGCCAACCTTCACCCTTGCCATCATCTAAATTGCATGCCCTGCCTCCTGCCATCGCCTCACTCACACTAGACCTGCAGAAATAAATCACATAGCATTGGAAAGGGAATAGAGTTTCAAACGCCCAAGTTAGGGCATAAATCTTAATAAAATGCATTTTAAGACAAGCCTGTAACGTGAAGAGTGAGTAAGCACTTCCAACAACAATTAAAATGGATGTGAGGATTTGACTCAAGAAGAAATGTTATTCATATAAGTTTATTTACTAAAATCATTCGTCAATGAAAAAGAAAGGAATAAGCTATACAAGGAAACATAGTAATTAGAAAAAATGTCTCAATGGCTATAACCTCATTGATTACTCTCAGCGTGGAAATAAACATGCTATTTAAAAGAATTACAAACTAAGTAATGGAAGCTAAGCTATTGTTAAAGAAGGAGATTAATATTGTCATCAATCTTCAATTTAATATCATTATTTTAATCCATCCGTTGAATTAATTTTTTAATTTCGAACATTATTTTATTAATTAATGATATCATGTTTTCACAATCCATATCAAATTGTTGCAACGGTTTCTGGTTTAGATTGTGTGAGAGTTTTTTCATCAACGTTTCGGATCACACTCCGTGATCCATCATCAAGATGAAAGAGCTTAAGGAGAAAAATGTGTTAGTTCTTTGTCTTGTTTCTTTGGTCCTTATGCCTTTCTTCTATTTAGGTTGTTCTTGGTCTGCAATTAACACATTTTTCTCCTTAAGCTCTTTCATCCCGATGATGGATCCAAGAGTGTGATCTGAAACGTTGATGCAAAAAACTCACGCAATCTAAACCAGAAACCGTTGCAACAATTATTTTATTAATCATTCTTGATTCATTTGAATTGTCAAATTTGGTGAGCCGCTAAAGAAAACTAGTTTTAGAGTATTAAAATTAAAAAAAACTATAACAAATTTAGTTTCCATGATTTTAGAGTATATCTATTAAAATGAAAAAAAAAAACTACGACAAGTTTCCATGATTTTAGAGTTTGTTTTCTTTTAAATGAAAATCATGACCAATGAACACATTTAGGTTTTTGAGTATATAAGAAAAAAAAGGTTGCAGTTTATGTACTAGTTGAGTATTTCTAAAGATAGCATAAAAAGACAATAAAATAAAAGAAAATAAAATGACATAGAAATAATAAATTAAAATGGAGGGAATTACTTTTGTAAATATCGTTTAAAATAAAATAAAATAAAACTAAGCTTTTAATTTTGGAGCTTTCCTATTTTGAATTTATAAGACTTAAAAAAAAAAGCACGAGTTCTTTAAAAACTCATATAATTATTACCTTTTAAATCTAAAAGTAATTTAATTTACTCCTTAAGACTTGTCACGTGGACTCCCCTTTTAATAAATACTTATATCTACATAAGAATAATTAAATATGTATTTCTTTTAGCCTAATTTTATTTTTTACAATAATTCTCTTTTTAGAAGTATTTATATTTATATATGGATAAATTGATTTATCTCTTAAAGATTAATTTAATAAAATAAAATACTCATTATTTACAAATGTTTATCTAATTAAATAAATAATAGTTGAATAAAAAATAAAAAAATAAATAATATTATATATGACAATAATAATTAAATTTGAAATTTTATTATCCTGTTCAAAAATAATGTTAAATTTAAATTTTAATGTTAAAAGATCTACATTTCATGTTTATATATATATATATTGAGTATAAATTAATGTCAATAATGATTAAAATTATTATTTTTGTTGATGGGTTTTTTTTTTTGGTAGAGAAGTATTCAAGATAGATTACTTTTAGCAATGATAGAGTTCAAATATTAACAATTATGGATTTACATCTAATATTTATAGGGATACTTAAGGTTTCAATGTCTAATATTGAAAATTAATAACAAGTTGTCACTATAGATAATAGTATACTAATAGTCTTATTAACAATGGAATGAAGTAATCAATAGCACAATTAAATTGTATTGATAACAATGTGGGTCCAAATGGAATCACGCTAGGAAACTAATCTAGCCATTAGTGAAAGTAGGAAAAAATGATATCAATTTTGCTAGTAAACTTTGAAAAGGCACAAAGAGGGATCCAAGAGTAGTATTGATATTAAGGAATAGCATTATGATTTAACACTATAGTAGCCTTGCTATAATTTTTTTTATACCAGAATTAATGTGGACACGCCTTTAATTCCATTACATTAACATTACTATCTCTTCATAAGAAATAAATGCTAAGGATGGATTAGATATAATATTAATATGATTACTATTGAAAGAAGTCTTAGTATGACCTAAAATATAGATGCGCAAGCAGGTGTTAAAATTAATGTCAACTCAACCAAAGATAATAAGGTAATAGTGAATAAAAGTTAACATTAATACTCCTAAAAGATAATGTATATTGGAAAATGATACCATTAATATTTTGGATAACACTGACACTAATAATAATGCTTAAGCAAGATGATAAATCATATTATTAGAAATACGTCAAAATGAGAATCAATATCGGTACTAACGAATGATACTAGTATGAAGAATAGCTTTGAGTATTTTATTAAAAACATATCAAGGTTTAAGTTGAAAATGATAGTAATAGGGGGTTTTGTATCCTAGAGATATTCAATTTATCAAGCGACTTTAGTAAAAGAATTTAAAATTGTGTGTTTCCTCATCCAAGATGACCAACACCATGACACTAGCCTGATTGATAACATAGTAGTATGATGTGGATTTCAGGTAAGCAGTTATTGTGAACCTTGGGATCAATCAGTTGTTCCATTCTTAAAATGATTAATACTCATGTCATCATGGTAGTATCATATTGAATGTTTCTTTATGCATTGTTTAAAAAAAAAACAAAAATAGGTTGTGTTGTGACCTATGTTAAAAATTAGGGCATGACAAATATGTCCTATAAGCATTCTAAAATCTTAAATCTACACATCAACAATCAAAAAAGTGTACTAAAGTTGTTCTAGTGTACTTTTCTAAGGATCCTAGACACTTTAGATCCCTTTTGGGACACTTCGCAAAGAAACATGACACTTTGCGAAAAAGTGTGACCTTTGCAACAAAAGGGAACACTTTGCGAAAAAAGGGACACTTTGCGAAAAAAAGGGACACTTTGCAAAAAAAAAGGGACACTTTGCAAACCTTTCTCCCATGGTCCTAAATCAACCTAGAAATGCGTAAAAACATAAAATAATGTGGAAGGACAAAGCTAAGGTAGAAAAATCAACTCACCTGATAATTATGCTCGCCATAGGCTAACTACTCTCATAGGGGATCCAATCTCAGAGGCTCGTACTCTCATTGGCTTGACATCTTCAATCACTCTCCACTAAAGTCAAGCTACAAGAAGGTAAATAACAAAATAGTTAGTAATTACTTCAATTTTTACTCTTATATATGATAAAAATTAGGGTTCTTACTGTATTAGGGTTAAAAGTGCCTTTCATTCAAATTAACATAACAGGAGCTAAAGAGATCCATTTTTGATGTTGTTTGTTACGTTGGAATCGTGATTTCGCTCCCGTAATCATAAAATGCCTATCACTATGTAGTATGGTACTTGGAAATACCCTATGATACGACTTACCTTATTCGATGTGGTTAGAATGCTACCTTGATTCCACCTCCGTAAAGCAAGCAGAATCAAGGGGGCATACATCTACCTTTGAATTCAATTTCTAGAAGAAGTTAGATAAGAGGATTTTTGGAAAACTAACGAATTTGTGTTGTAGGATGTGGTTCTAACATTGTGGTTTTGCAGATAGCTATAGTGGGGGCTTCATTCTCCCATGTTATGAATAAATCCATATGATTATCCTTTTATGAAACAAAGTTTATTGTTCAGATTCCTTTAGCTTGCATATACACATAGAGTCATATGGGCACTAAAGTGGGGGCTAGATGTAATGAAATAAATTTTACTCCCTTCTTGGAGATAAGACAATTTATCATTTCATTTGGACTTATTTTAGTACCCTTGCATTAATTACCCTTTAATTCATCATTAATAGGCCCCTAATACCCTTTATTTCAGATCTTGAGGCTTATTTTAGCTAAAAACCTGATAAAATAATAAAAAAACACTCTAAATTTTAACAACCCAAACCCAAAAATCTAGGGTGGGACTCATACACCACCTTGGGCATATGAGTCCCCCTAGGTGGGACCCATATGCTAGGTTTGGTGTATGAGTCCCATTTGAGACTTTTTTGGGGTTTGAGCAAGAAAATTAGCTTTTTAGTTCAATATTTGGTGATGTCGACTTTTGAGATATGAATAATGGTAAATTAGGTGTTAATACCTATATAAGAAAGCTTCTAAGTCATTATTTCATCTAAGCAAGCATTTTCAAGATCAATTTCAAGATCCAAGCATTTAATAATATTTAAGCATTCTTTCACAAGAGCATTCAAGTTTCAAAAGAAAGGAGAGTTGAAGTCTTGGAGCATCATTAAAGTGTTTTTCAGGTCTTAAAACCCACTTTCATTCAAGATCTAGCATTGTCAAGGGTTTATCATGGTTATCTATGGTGAATCAAGATGGATTCTAGGTTGGGGAGATACAACTAGCCATCAAGCCAAGCCTAATGACTTGTTTCCTAAGTGATTTCATCCTCCATTGTCACTCTACATTCAGCCTAAGGAAGGTACATAAATTGTTAGGGATCACTTGGGTGATTAGAGATCTCTCAAAGTGAGTCATTAATTTTTTTTTTATCATTCATGCATCTCATTCTTGCACATTAGAATAGGGTTGCATTGCATTTCCAATTTCCTAATCTTAGACATAGTTAAGGTTAGGGTCTGCATTCCTATTTACATTCATGTTTCATTGTTTCTGTAAAGGTTTAATTACCAAATTATGGGTTTGACTAAGGTAAACCCCCCATAAGAAAATAAATTCTATATTCTATTTTACAAGTCTTTTCGTAGATTCAGATCCAAAATTCAATTTGGGAGAGAAGAATAGGTGTTGAAGTGTAGATCAAAAATTTGAATTCTCAAAAAGTAGAACTAGTCTAATATGCCAAATGTGGCATATGAGTCCCACTACAGGTGTTTTCGAATATTTTTGTAGTTCCATATACCCATTTTCCAGATTCCCGTTTCTGCATATAAACCTAGATTTGAGACTGATACACCCAAATTGGCGTATGAGTCCTAGTAGGCCAAAATTTTAGAATTTCCAGCAATTCAAAGCTCATTCCCACCTTCTTCAAGTTTCTAGGTGCATACTTCGAGATCTCACATTTTTGTTCCATTTTATATGCATTTTTAGGTCATATAGTTAAAGATTGCATCATATTAGGGTTAAGCATTTTGACTTACATTAAATTTTTATTTCCAAGCCCTAGCTTGGTGGTGAACCCCTCATTAGTTTACAATCAGCCCCTAGGACAGCCCTATTGCAAAATATCTTTCTCTTTTTCATTGAGATCTCTAGGTTTCCTTAAATGAAATAATTGGAGTGGGTTTTCTCTATGTCCTAAACCATATGAAAGTACCTATCCCATTTTCCATTGATTCAATAGCGTATTGAGTCTTGGGGGCCTATACTCTTTTTGGCTCGACATTTTAACCTACTCTTCCACAAAGTCAAACTTCAAGAATATAAAAGACAAAATAATTAGAAATTACTTCACTTTTTACTCTTAGATATGTTGAAATTAGGGTTAAAAGTTATTTTCATTCAAACTAGTATACAGAGGGCTAGCAAGCTCCATTTTTTACGCCATTTGTTTTGTTGTAATTGTGATTCTGCTACTATTTTCATCAAATTTCTATCATTATGCAGTATGGTACTTGGAAATACCCTATGATATGACTTATCCAACTCGATGTGGTTAGATTTCTAACTTGATTTGACCTCCATAAATCAAGTGGAATCAAGGGGGGGCATACATCTACCCTCAAATTTGATTTGATGAAGAACTTAGATAAGAGGATTTTTGAACAACTAAAAAATTGGTGTTGCAAGATGCGGTTCCTAACATTGTGGTTTTGTAGATATAGATAGTTGGGGCTTCGTTCTCCCATGCTCACAAATGAATCTAGATAAGTATCCTTTTATGAAACAAAGGTTATTGTTTGGATTCCTTTAGCTTGCATATGCATGTAGAGTCATATGGGCACTAAAGTGGGGGCTAAATGTGACAATAGAAATTGTACTCCCTTCTTTGAGATAGTACAATCCTTTACTTAATTTGGACCTATTTTGGTACCCTTTCATTAAATACCCTTTAATTCATCATTAATAGGCCCCTAAGACCCTCTATTTCAGATTTTGAGGCTTATTTCAATTAAAAACCTGACAAAATCAACAAAAGCATAAAAAATTATAACAACCCACCCCAAAAATCTAGGGTGGGAATCATACGCCACCTTGGGCATATGAGTCCCCCTAGGTGGGACCCATTCACCACAATTGGCATATGAGTCCCATTTGGGGCCTTTTTAAGGTTTGAGTAAGAAATTCAAGTTTTTAATTCAAATTTTTGGTTGATGTCGACTTTTGTGTCACATCTCAGACATTGATGCTACCTAAACTTACTTTATGTGGAACTGATATATGAATAATTGTGTGTGGTAGAATAAATGTTATGTTATTTGAAAGATGAATTAAGTGAATTTTTATTTTATTTTAGAAAGATGAAATGCAATGAATATTATTTTATTTTGAAATGATGCAATATAGAAAAATTTATTTTGGAATGATGAATTGTATTGCTTTGAATTGTTTTTGGACACTAATCTATTAATGGGTTCCCGAGTTTTCATGAGTTGCAAGTTGTCAAAGACCAAGGGTGTGGTTAAGGTAGATAAGGCTAGCTACCTGGTAGGGTTAAGATGAAATGATCTCTCTCACACACACAAACACTTAGTAAATATATAGTTGCATTTAGAATTGCATTTAATTATTATTTTATATTATTTCTTACTTTATAGTGGTTATTTAATTTAATTGGTGGTAAAATTAAATGCACTTAGAAAATAAAAGAAATAGTTTTTTATTTATTTTAATGCTTGATTTTATTTAAAGATTTTTTTTTTTTTTTTTGAGGATAATTGTGATGCATGGAAAATAAATCATGCTTTCTTTTAAAAATTAGTTTTATTGGATAAATTCGAAACAAATCTTGGAAAAGAAAGAAAGATTTTAGAAAAAAAATCAATGAGATAGAAAACAATAAAAAATAGAAAAATTGAAGAAAATAAGTTAAATTTAGAAAACAAAACAAAAAAACGAAGCAAAACAAAGATAGGAAAAAGAGAGAAAATAATAAAAAAGAGAATAAACTTTTATTCTTTCAATACAAAAGATTCATTCAAAACTATAGATTCATTTTCTCATCTTTCATTCTACAAAAATAATAACTGAAGTAGAGTTAGTGAAAATTTGGGCAAAGTAGAAGAGGAAGAACAATGGAAGAGAAGAAGAACAAGAGTGAGCCAAATCAGATAGCGTTTTTACTAGGTTCTTATTCATTTTCCAATTTATTTAATTTTAGAATGTGTGAATTAAATGATTGTTTTGTGTGAAAGATTGAATTCCTTCATTGAGACCCAATTGTTTATATCAATTATGATCATGTGTTTGGTGTTTGAATGTTTTATTTTCTGTATGAAATTCAACATCATGGTTGTACAAGTATGTATTTTCTTATTCCTTTTATAATACACATATATAGATATATATATGCATCTATATATATATATATGTATATACGTTATGTTATATATGTACATATCATGTTGTTGTATGTTGTATTCTGTATAGTAATACAAATTGTATTTTAGATTTATGTTGTATTTACCAACAACAAATATAATAATATTATATATCTATATATATATTATACTTCACTGTATAACTTATATACATATATATAATTTACTGTTATAAATATATTTGAAAAGAATGTAAAAATATCATATACTGTAATTGAAAACAAATCAAATGGTGAATCGATGTTTTATTTGATGATGGAACTATTTAAAAAAAAACTAGTTAAATTTTTTTATGGCAGCCACAGTTTCCTGAGAGTAGCCATGTTGTGGAAGGAAACAACCATTCCACATGCCATGGCCTATGGAATGGGTTCTTCCATCCACAGGGAGCACCTCCCTATGATGGTCGCCGCCCTCCACAAAACCCCTTTTGCAATGTGATATCTCTTATGTTGGTCAAAATTTGAATCCTTGTTAGAATTTGTTTATAAACTAGCATAACTTTGAAATTTCCTCTGTCTGTGATTCCCTTACATGGAACTTAAAATCTATAGATAAAAGGAAATATGACTGTGATTTTTTATATGTTATTTTATTTTAGCTGCAAATATATATATATATATATATATATATGAGTGAATACTTCTATATAATTGCAGTAAATACTGCATTTCAAAATGAAATATTTCTGTATATGTGAATCACTGTTGTTTTAAAAATGATATATCTCTGAATTTGTAATTACTTCTATTTTTAAAATAGTATATATATATGTATGTATGTATGTATGTATAAATGCATATATGTGTAAAAGCATTATTTATTTTTGAACATAATATATTTATATCTGATTTAGGAAGTGTCCCTATTGAATATGTAAATCTGGATTTTTATATAGAATCATTTAAATTGGAATTTGATTAATCAGAATGAGTTATTATAGTCTATTGTGCAAATGAAAAGACATATATAAACATATATTTGCTATTTTCACATGGAATATAAGTAAATTGATTGGATTGAGTTGTAGAATTAAATATGAACAATTTGTTTTCTTATGGGTTATTTCATTATCGATGGAATTGTAAATATAGATACTAATTAGTGAACTTAGAAGAAAAATTTGTTTCCAAAAGAGTTTAAAGATAGTGAGTGCTTGTTATTTTAAAAAACTTATGAGATACTATGTAATATTTATTCATTATATGAAATTAATTCTGGGACAATATGACGAATGTGGGCTCCTAGAGATGGTTATTTACTTTGATTAAATTACCATTTTATTATTTATTGCTTGGCCAAGCTTCTGTACTAGTGAAATAGATGGTTTGAAAAGCCTAGATTTTATATTATATGTATTTTCACATCAAGATTGTATGCAAGTATTATGTTATTCTAGTTTAGGAATTGCATATAGGCATCGTGCACACATTGAGAGATTCCCTAATGCTTATACCATTCCAAGTTGCTAGGATCCTCGTGTAGGTTCGGTGCTTTCTTCATGTTAGGAAGAAATCTGAGGAAGTTCAGTACTTCGTGGTTGGGCCAAAAAAGTGCCTTAACCTCACTCTTGGCCTTGACTTGTGGAAGACCAGCAGAGTCATGGAGATTGAGGGCAAAAATTCTTTTATTATATGGATATACTTCTTTTTATTATACTTGTATGGCTTGCTTAGCCAAAACTATAATTGTATAGATTATCTTCACGAATGTATTTGATGTATTGATGTAAATTTATACTTGTAACACCCTATTGGTATATGAGATTGTATTTCATTATTGTAACTTGCCTTAGAGCATTTATGGATATTTTATTTAATATTTATATCACTTTCCTTATTTGGAATAAGCACTGCTTTATGGAATACTATTTTTAGTATGTGAGTTTTGGAGCTTTACATTTGGTATCAGAGCGTCTAGGTTAAATTTTAGGACCTACACCTACTTATGTTAAATGCTATGTTTTTTAGAGTAATGTAGATGGATAATAGACTTACTTACTAGTGTGGAGGAGGATCTTGTGGTGATTCAAATGAAAATTTGGACCAGATCTTAGCCCCGCTAACTCAACAAGGGCCCAAGATGGACAGTCTAGAATAGTAAATACGAAAAAGCCAACCAAGGTTGAACTCAGGTGAAAATGAATGAAATAAATAAAGAAAACCCTGAGATGGAAGTAAACCCAAGTAAGCAGGAGAAACTGGGTAAAGAGTTGGGTAGGGACTTTAGGAAGTGCACCCCGCTAAAATTTGATGGTAAGACAATTAGGGATGGGCAAAAAGCATGGGTAATTGAGATGGAGAAGTATTTTCCCTATGCAATTTTTCCAATGAGACTAGGGTTGTATGGGGATCATATCAATTCATCAGTGAGGCTGCCACTTGGTGGGATAATGAAAAGGTTAAGAAGCAACTATTACTTGGAAAGATAACTTGGAATCAATTTTTGTAGTTGTTCATGAAAAGGTGGATCCCATAGTCATATTTTGACAAAAATATGACTGAATTCTAGAATCTCACTCAAGGGAGAATGACAGTAACTTAGTATTGGGAAAAAATTTCCCACTTACTCAAATATGTACCCCAATACCAGCTTGATAACAGGTTTTAGATTCACAAATTTATCCTAGGGCTCAGGCCTCAAATTGGAGCTGGTGTAGACATTCATAACCCTTCCACCATAGACAAGGATTTTGAGAAAGAGATCAAGCAGGAACAAAAGTTACAATAGATTACAAATTACAAGAAGAACAAAGATGCTAAGTATGGTAATAATAAATCTCAAGGAAACAACCAAAAAAATGGTAATCAAAATCAGAATAATCAAGGCAATATCAATAACATGCAGATCAAGAATCTCAAGAGGGGAAATAATTCTGAGGATCGCAACGATGGGAATCAAAACAACAAGAGGTTCAATTATAACAATAATAACAACAATAATAGGAGAGCTGCTTTAGAAAAACCCAGAGCACCCCGTGGAGGTTGTTACACATGCAATGGTGAGCACTGTGTTAGTGTGTACCCTCAGATAGCAAATAATCAGAAAAAAAAGAACCAACATCACATTCATGCGGTGGTTGATAATCACCAAGCTGATTTACAAGCTACTCCAATCTAGTTCATAAATAAGATTTTTGGATGCCCTGTTTCTATCTTAATTGATATCGAAGCCACTGAGTGTTTTTGTATATCCACATGTTATTTATAAATTATCTAATTAAACCAAGATACATGGCTAATTCATGGAAGGTCCAATATGGAAATCGGGTAGAGAGAACAATAGAGCAATGTATTACCTATAGTGAACTTGAACTTCCTAGATTTGAGATGCAAGTCAACTTGTATGTAGCACCCCTAGGGTCATATGACGTAATCTTGGGAATAAATTGGTTTACTAACAATAAGTCCATTTTAGATTGTGAAGGGAAAACAATGAAATTCTTAGATGATCAGGGTAACCATGTTGAGATTCATGGTTTACAAAGGCCCTTAGAACTCAGGAAGATCTCTTCCATGCAATTGAAGAAGGCTAGCAAAAAAGGGTGTGCTATTTATTTAGTAAAGGTCCGGGACCTTGATAACTCAAAGTCATCAACTAATGAACAACCCATTTTGAGGGAATTCCAAGATTTTTTTCCTAATGAACTGGTCGAGTTACCACCTAAACGAGAATTTTATTTCTCAATAGACTTGCTACTTGGAATTGAGCCTTGGTATAAGGCACCGTACAAGATGAACACTATTGAATTGTATGAGCTGAAGGCCCAGTTGCAAGAGTTGCTTAATAAAGGATTTATAAGGCCAAGTGTGTCACCATGGGGAGCACTTGTAATATTTGTGAAGAAGAAAGACGAGACCTTAAGGTTTTGTATTGACTATAGAATGATAAGCAAGGCTACCATCAAAAATAAATATCTTCTCCCTAGGATTGATGAATTATTTGATCATATGAAAGGGGCTAACGTATTCTCAAAGATCGACTTGAGATTGAGATACCATCAGCTAAGGATAAAATATGAAGATATTTCCAAGACTACATTCAGGACTAGATACAAGCACTATGAGTTCACAGTGTTAATGTTTGGGCTGACTAATGCCTCAACAACTTTTATGAATTTGATGAACAACATCTTCTAAGACTGCCTAGATGACTTTATATTAGTTTTCCTGGATGAATATTGATATACTCCAAATCAGAGGAAGAGCATGACAAAAATTTGAGGATAGTACTTTAGCATTTGAGGGATCATAAACTTTTGGGAAGATGTCAAAATGAAGTTTTAACTAGACTAGGGTACACTATTTGCGTCATGTTATTTTAACTAATGGGATAGCAGTGACCCAAATAAGATCAAGGCAATCATGGAGTGGCCAACACCACAAAATGTATTAGAATTTCGAAGCTTTACAGGGCTTGCTAGCTATTATAGGAAATTTTTCAAGGGGTTCTCAATAATTGTAGCACCCATCACCACACTCGAAAGAAAGGGAAATAAATTTGAATGGAGTGATAAGTGTGAAAAGGAATTCTAGTTGTTAAAGGAGAAACTTACTTCTGCACCTATCTTGATTATGTTGGATCTGAATGGGCACTTTATAGTGATAATAAATGCTTCAAGAGAAGGTGTAGGAGCAGTCCTTATGCAGGATGGATAGGTGGTGGCATACGAATCTAGGAAATTGAAGCAACATGAACTAAAATATGCAACACATGATTTGGATTTGGCTACCATAGTGCATGCCCTTGAAATGTGGATGCATTATCTTTTGGGGAAGCCTTTTAAACTAAAAACAAATAATTTGGGACTATAGTAAATTTTCACTCAGGCCAACCTGAATGCTCAAAAGAGATGATGGTTGGAGTTTTTGAATGAATATTATTTTGGCATTGAGTATATAAAAAGAAAGGAAAATAGAGTAGAAGATGCCCTAGGAAAGAGGAGACATCTTGCAACTATAGTCACTATAAGGTCAAATTTTAGACAGTGGGTGGTTCAAGCTTTGTTGGGAGATGAGCATCATGATAGGGTGAAACAAGCCCTAGAGAAGGATCCTTCAGATCATAGATATGATGGATACATGTTTGAGACTGATGGACTCTTAAGTTACCAAGGATAGATGTATGTTCCTAATTCAACAGGATTGAGGGAATTAGTTCTAGAAGAATTTCACGATGCACCATATTTAGGGCACCTCGATGTAACAAAAATGATAGAGGGACTCAAACCATTATATTTTTGGCTAGGACTTATGAGGGATGTTACTACATTTGTAGCCCGATGTTTGGAATGCCAGCGAGTTAAGGCTAAGAATGTGCATCCGACAAGACTTCTATACCCACATAGGGTGTCATAATATAAATGGTAGGTAATCACTATGGATTTTATTCAGGGGTTTCCTATGACCAAGACTTGACATGATGTCATCTTGGTTTTGGTTTATAAATTGATGAAAGTAGATCACTTCATTCCTAAGAATCTCAAGGTTGGATCTTTGGTCTTAGCAAAAATGTTTTTGCAAGAGATTTTCTAATTGCACGGAGTGCCAGAAATGATCATCTTTGATTGTGACACTCGAATGACTTCAAGATTCTTTACTACATTGGATACTTCTTTGGGGGCCAATCAAACTTTAGTTCAACATATCATCCTTAGACCGATGGTCAGAAGGAGAGAGTGAATCAAGTAGTGGAGGATCTCCTTAGGATGTACTGTATGGACCAACAATATAAGTGGGAGGAGCATCTACCTTTAGTGGAGTTTTTGTATGATAGCTCATATCATGCCTCTCTAGGAATAACACCTTTTGAGGCTTTGTATGGTTGCAAATTTCGTACACCTATTAGTTGGGATAAGTTGGAAGACAAGATTTTCATTGGGCCAAAGATGTTGAGAGAGATGGAGGATCAAATGAAGCTAATTAAGGAAAAGTTGAAATAAGCTTCAGATCGTCAGGAGAGCTTTGCAAATAGGGAAAAAACATTTAGATAGTTATTAGTGGGAGATAAGGTCTTCTTGAGGGTTCAACCATAGAAGAGTTCAATCCTATTCAGCAAGAGCCCCTAGACATGTTGGGCCATTTGATGTTTTGGAAGTTATCAATCTGGTTGCATATAGGCTTGCTCTACCATTGGCTCTATCCCATATACATAATTTTTTCAATGTTTCAATGCTTAATCCATACCATCCGGCTATTTCTCATATTCTTGACTAGTGTGCATTGCAAGTTCAGGATCCGAGGGTGGTGCTAGTGGAGCCCACCAAGATTTTGAAGAGATGCAACGTTAAGTTGCAGAACTAAGATGTTGTGCAGTATAGGGTCTAGTGGGACTAGTATTCGGTGGATAGTGCCACTTGGGAGAGTGCAGAGGATATTGATAGATCATTTCCGTATTTGATATTTTAGCATACTTTTATTTCTACATATTATGAATTTTATTATATATACTAGATGTTTAATACTATGTTATGTAGATGTTTTTTCATAAGACATCGAGAAAATTTCTTCCAAGTGGGGAAGGATGTCATGTCTCAAACTTTGATGCTACCTAAACTTACTTTATGTGGAACTGATATATGAATAATTTTGTGTGGTAGAATAAATATTATGCTATTTGAAAGATGAATTAAGTGAATGTTTATTTTATTTTAGAAGGATGAAATGCAATGAATTTTATTTTATTTCAAAATAATACAATATAGAAAAATTTACTTTGGAATGATAAACTATATTGCTTCGAATTATTTTGGATATTAATCTATTAATGGGTGCTTGAGTTTTCATGAGTTGCGGGTTGTCGAAGACCAAGGGTGTGGTTAAGGTAGAGGAGGCTAGCGACCTAGCAGGGTTAAGATGGAATGGTCTCTCTCACACACACAGACACTTAGTAAATATATACTTTCATTTAGAATTGCATTTAATTATTATTTTATATTGTTTCTTACTTTATAGTGGTTATTTAATTTAATTGGTGGTAAAATTAAATGCACTTAGAAAATAAAAGAAATAGTTTTTATTTATTTTAATGCTTGATTTTATTTGAAGAGTTATTATTATTAGTATTCATTTTGAGAATAATTGTGATGTATGGAAAATAAGATTCATTCTGGCTAAGTTAGATACTTCCACAACTTTTTCAACTAAAATTGTTGGCAAAAAATATATGGAGAACCACTTTGAGTCCAATTTACCAAAAAAATAACAATTATTTGAAAACTTGAAGTTTCAATAACTCTTACTAATGTAAATAACATTTTTTTTAAATATAAACTACCTTTTTGTAGATCCATAAGTGTAGTTTTCAAAAATATATTTATTTTAATAGTTTAATTATTATTTATATTTTTGCTAAAAGTAGGTTGTCAACACAAAATATTAGGTTGATTACCATGCCAAGGAAAAATACTAAAACTTATTAATTTTTTTTTTTTAAATATGATGCACTAGATAAAAGAATCTATTTCAAGATGATATATTTTTTTTTAAATTTTAGATGAATATTTAATATGAAAGTTGGCGTCCAATGGAAAGAACTATTTTTTGGTTCACACACAGTTTAATATTTATTTAAAAATATATATTTATCAAAATTGGAAAAAATATATCCATGCACTAAAGTTTCAAGTTATAAATACACACAAAAAATTTGAAAGAAAAAAATAAATTTACTATAAAAAGTTTGACGTCTCATGCAACTTCATTTTTCAGCATTTTATCAACAACTAAATTATATTGTTAATTTATTTAAAAGTAGTTTAAAGTATTTTTTTAGTTTTTTTTTTAAATACAAACATTAAATATACTAAAATTTACATATTTTACTAGTTTACATCATCTCAAAATTCAAAACATATATGCCACTTTTTCGTGATTCAAGTTTAAAAGTTGGATCAGTGTTGGTCATTTCCTTTATAAAGTGTGACAAAACTTTGTGTTTTAACTCATATACATGTGTGAATACTTCTATATAATTGCAATAAACATTATTGTTTCAACATGAAATATTTTTGTATATGTAAATCATTGTTGTTTTTAAAATGATACATCTTTGAATTTGTAGTTACTTCTCTTTTTAAAATGGTACATTTTTGTATATATATATAAAAGCATATATGTAAGAGCATTATTTATTTTTTGAAGAGAATATATTTCTATATGATTTAGGAAGTGTCCCTATTGACTATGTAAATGTGGATTTTTAGATAGAATCATTTAAATTAGAATTTGATTACTTAGAATGAGTTATTAGACTCTATTAGGCAAATGAAAAGAGATATAGAAACATATATTTGTTATTTCACATGGAATATAAGTAAATTTATTGGATTGAGTTCTAAAATTAAATATGAACTTGTTTTCTTATGGGTTTTTTCATTATCTATGGAATTGTAAATATAGATACCAATTAGTGAACTTAGAATAAAAATGTGTTTCTGAAAGAGTTTAATGATTAGTGAGTGCTTGTTATTTTAAAAAACTTATGAGATACTATGTTATATTTATTCTTTCTATGAAATTACTTCTGGAATAGGATGTCGAATGTGGGCTCCCAAAGATAGTAATTTACATTTTCTAAATTAACATTTTATTATTTATTGCTTGGTCAAGCTATTGTACCAGTGAAATAGATGGTTTGAAAAGCTTAGATTTTATATTATATTGTAGACACTTAAATAAACTTGATTGAAACTATGCATCTAATTGTGATAAATTAAAACCATTTCTTCCAAAATCACTTCAAAATAACTAATTAATTATATAATCAACATTATTTAATTAAAATTCAACAAATTCAAATATTAATCATATAATTAAATTTATTTATTAATTCAACTTTCTTCTGACTAATGATCATCATATTTAATTAAATCCTCCTAAGTCCTCTCATTTGATTGAATACGTCAAATCAAATGTCACAATCATATAATCCATCCCAATTAATTAATTCTAAATTAATTAATCCTAAATCACTTTCTAATCAACATTAATAAATCCTCCAACTTTTAAATCCTCAAAAGTTAAATCAACTCATGGTCAACTAACTAAGTTGCACATGAAATTAATCTCTTTTAATTATCTAATTCCTCTATTTATCTTCACAATGACATATTCCAAGGAATATTCCTCTCAACCACCTCTCATTTAATTTCCCTCTAAAGGATTTCAAAAACCTCTCACATCCCCAATAACCCCTCTTACATTTTCATTTACTTCTTTTACATCCTTTCAAATCCTCAACCAAATTCATTAAATTCTTCTTACAACTTTTCAAATCCTCTTAGATTCTCATTTATTCTTCTTACATTCTCATTTATTTCTCTTACATCCCCTATTCCTCAACACATTTCCCAAAATGTGCTCCACCTTCCTCCAATAGAATTGTGACACTTGACACATTCTCATTGGCTCCCATTTTATCCCACATTCACCAATTCCTCTCATTCTTCAACCCTTAGTTCTATAAATAGAGGCATTCTCTTCACAATATGGATCCACAACTTCAAGCATTATCACTATAGCCATTTCCACTTCATAGCAATCATCATTTTCATCATTTTTTAGCTAAGTTATCACCATTTAGAATCAATTTCATACTTAGAATCACATTCAACATCAAAGCTTATCAAAGGGATTGGGAAAGGGCTTCCTTTTCACATTAAAGGAGCACCAACCCCCCTATGGGATGGAGGTTTTCTTAAGTTAGACTAGATTACAACTTAGTTTGGTTCATTTCAATTTTTTTGTTTTCTTCTCTTCTTGATCGAAGAATCTCATAGGGAGTGTTTTGTTTGATTTCTAACACGTTTAACACCTATTTGATGTTTCTTGTTACTTGATTGTAGATTAGGCACTCACATTTTGGCACTAGAAGGAGGGCTGACCATTTTATTTTGTCAAAATTTTCCTTAAAATTCTATTTTTTGCAACTACAGGGGAGTGACACCGCACTTGCTAGATATAGCATCACCTTTGCTTTCAATGTCACATTTGCAAACTTCCAAAGCATCGCTTTCTATTTCAGCATCGCCTTTGATGCATCACATGTGATTCAATGTCGTCTTTGACATTTTTGTTTTCCATCCTCTTTCTAGTTTTGATAGAGAATTGTTTTTGAAAATGCACCACATATGCACTCTCTACCTTCTACAGAGCACCGCTATTGTTAATCAATAGAGCACCGCTTTTTTTTTTAGCATCACATTTGTTAGTTACAGAGCATTGCATTTTCTGCACAACATCACCTTTGTAGGAAAAGGAGGAAAATTGAGTTGGAAATCTAAAAGAATTTTTAATGCTCATTCTAATATCCTAGGATTTCCAATTCAACATTTTATTTCCTATTTTAGGACCAATTAGAGTTATTTTTGGGCTTAAAAATTAAAAAACAACTCAAGCTTTGTCAAAGTTGGTTAAAATCAAACATTAGAAACTTACTAGGCTTTGATTTTGGACTAAAATTGAATAAGGCAAACTCACACTCAAGTTTGGTTCTTAAAATGAATTCACTATTGCTTTGAAGGCTAAAATGAACAAGTGATTGATTTGTGTGGTTTTTTATTTGGTGCATCTTAAGTGTGTATCCTCTCCCCTTACGCTTCATGTGATCTGGGGTGCAAGAGAAACACTTGAGGTATACTTTATTTCTTTGAGTCACCTTTAAGAGAGGGCTTACTATGAGATACACCTCGCAATGGGAAACTCATAGGTATGTTCTTGGAGCACATTTACCGATGGACTATATCAAAGGTTGTGAAATCATGAGAAAGTACCTTCTATCCTAGACTGTATGATATACTGCACCTAGTACCACACCTTAAGTGGAATGAGAATGGTAGTAAGAGCCTTAAGTGGAAAAGTGGGTGCAAATATAGTTGGGTGTTCTCAGTTTGTTTCTAAGAGTCAAAATTATTTAGATATTGTGTGTGGAAAATGTGTGTAAGTGGAATAATAAAAACACACCTTAATAAAACACTATTAGAGAATTCAAATGATAGATTTAATCTAATTGAAGCATAATCAAATCTCTAAAATTGTTCCATTTCTCTCTAACTCCAAGGATTTATTAAATCAAAGTGGCTCTCAGATTGTGTGCATTGTGATTATTAAAATGACAACCTAGAGAATGATAATGATAAAATATATGATGTGCTATGATCAAATGATTGATAATGAAAGTTATTTTAATGAAAGTTATTTTATACTATGATACTGATAATGATATGATTAACTACTATAAACTAAGATGCAACTGATATGAAAACCATGATTATAATCTAATATGATTGATATATGATTCTAAATTGCTGATTGCTCAAATGTCGTATGCTAAATTGCTCCAATATAATTCTTGTAGAGTAAGATTGCATGAAATTTTGGATCCTTTTCCTATAGAAAGAGGTTTCTTTTATAGATTTTCAAAGGTAGATTATGATGTGATAGAAAGCAATGGTTCATATTTGATTTGGATAAATCAATGGTAGAAGATGAAGAAGCTGGAGAAGAATAAGGGGAATGTTTCTCTCAACAAAACATTCTGCCAAGTGAGCAGGAAGAAAATGTGGAAGAATGAAGCCATGTGTTTAAAGTTTGTTCCAAAATTGGTGGATCTCACAAAGCATTAATTGAACACAACTTGATACTTTCAACTTTATTGAGAGAAAATTTGTAGACATGTGATCAATTGGAAAAGCATAATTGAATACAACTTGAGACTTTCAAATTTGTTGAGATAAAAGTTGTAGACATGTGCTCAATTGAAAATTTGAATTATAAACATTTTGGAGGGAAGATATATAATTAAATAAAACAATTAAAATTTGTTCAGGGGATGATAATTGAACAAACTATGTGATTTTGTTTATTTAATTAAGATAGAAAAAATAGATAATTAAATTAAAAAAACTATTGAATTTGTTTATTTAATTAAGATAGAAGAAAATAGATGAATAAAGGTTAATTAATCAAATAATTATATTTAATTAATTAGATTTATCAAGACCATTTTTAGGTGTATACATTTTTCCCCTCTTTGAAGTGATGTGTTTACACATTGCTTCAAAGAATCAATTTTGCTACTAGTATTGAAAAAAAAAATTGATATGCCCTAGACGCTGATTTTCGAGTGATAACAAATATATGCCCCTTCGGGAGATAAATCGATGAATTTTTATGATTTTTTGAAAATTTTCAAGTTCTTATTTTTTTTGATGAGTTGATGATTATTTGATATTGAAGCGATTTATCTCCCAATAAATGATGTTGAAACTGTCCACGTGATGAATTAATGAATTAAGCCCTTTTGGAAAATAAAGTAAATCAATCCCACAAAAAATCCACTTAATTAGCCTTTAAAAAGGTAAAAAGTTGGATTAGAAGCTCATTTGTGCATTCTGAATTTGAAGTTTGAGAGTGATTGAGAAAATTTGTGCATTTGGAGCAAGATGGTGATTCCTTACGACACACACGAATTTGAGTGTGTGCGATGTCACAACCGCTCAACAGCGTATGGACCTTCGGTACATACCTCCAAAAAATTTCTTGTAATTTGTGTAAATTGTTTTTCCCTCTATTTTTCTCATTTGAATTTTTTTTTAGAGTTTCAGCATATTCATAGCTCGATTTAGCGCTTTCCATGACTGTTTTAGCGCATTCACTATTTTTATGCATAGAAGTAGATTTTTAGTGCATATATATAAGATTGTAGTAAGTAGGCCTAATTAGCATGTAGATAGGATCTTATAGCGCATAGATAAGATTTTATAGCACATAAAATGTAATAGCACATAGATAGCCTAGATTAGCACATTCAATGAGTGAAATAACACATTGATGATTTGTTTTGGCACATTGGCATCCTAAAATGACGCATTCATCATATTAGCACATTGATAATCTATTTTGGTGCACTGGTGAATTTTAATGGCGCATTGACATTTTTTAGCACTTTGATAGACTATTTTAGCGCATCCAGGTCAGAAAGATATAATTTTCAATAAAATCCTTGCTTTTAATGTTCGTTGATCATGTCAACTTTTGATTTGATTTTGATTGATGATTCTGATAGATTTTGATGATTATTGATCTCATGATAGGTGAGATTCAATGATTGATTGATGATAATTGACCTCATGATAGGTGAGGATCAATTATAGTTCAATTGATCATTTGACTCATGATAGGTGAGGTGAAATGATAGATAGATTGATTAACCTCATGATAGGCAAGATTGAATGATAGATTGATGTTCATAAGATTTGATCAAAGTATCACTAGAGCTAATTAGATTGATATGTTGATTGATTGACAAGATCACCGATTTGCAATATTTTGTGATGTTAGGAGCCTTTGGTGAATCTGTAGATTCAATAGAATTTTCCTAGGACATGGGATTTAATACCCAATCTGACCCAACCTAAGATAGTTGTTATTTTATGTTGCAGATTATCCTCTTTGTTATACATGCCCTCGATTAGAATTAATAGGGGACTCTTGACAGCCCTAGCAGAGAGGTGGCATAGTGAGCATAACACCTTTCACCTACCTATCGAAAAGATGACAGTGACCTCAGAGGATGTGTACCACATTCTAAGGATACCTGTCATTGGAGAGCTTGTATTATATGATTAGACTAAGCAGAGAGGGACCAATGCCTTACACAAAGTGTTCAAAGATGATCGGATATGAGGTTATGAGATTCCCTGGAGAAAGATGGTTGACACATATGCGAAATTACCATATGTGCTTGCTGGATTCATCGGTGGTTTCCTATGTCCTGATCGTACGTTAAAGGGACTATTAGCTGGATGGGGTCGTATCCTGGAGAAGATGATCTTACAGGGTGCCAGATATGCTTGGGGTTGTTGCATGCTTTTCCATTTATACCATGATTTACATTAGGTGGTGTACCTCAGAGGATGCAATTTGTTAGTCATAGTCACCTTATTATAGATTTGGGCATGGGAGCATATAGCCATCATGCGTCCCATTGCAGATAGACAACGACCCATTGGGAGAGCTTATGTTCATGGCTACACAGGTCCAGTTGTCTAGAATAGGTTGGGAAAATTGGAGTATTGGAGGCGTATACTAGATGATCTTGAGTTAGTTTTATGGTGGCCCTACACTGGCTGTGAGATGTGGGTAGAGGATGCTACAAAAAGTCATATTTATGCCAATTGATGTACCTGATTGGGAGGACCTGGTTTGTGATTGTGAGATTCTTGTTGAGGAGGGTGATGCGACAGTATGGACGGTTACAAGGCATGTCTCAGGGTATCGCACATTATTCACAGTGACAAATGGATGCTACAAAGTGGGGTCCCAACTTGTCTTTTGATGCTATAGTTGAGGATTACCAGGGTTTAGAATCGATAATTTGGGATTATCATCCAAAGTTCATTGAGGTAGGGATTTTTGAGGAGTATGCATAACATCTCTTTTTACATCCATTCCCATGGATCTCTAGTCCAGATGAGTTGATGCCCCTATTATATGAGGAGAGGGTAGTTGTACATGGTCATAGGCGGAGGAGGAGAGATAGAGGAGATGTAGAGGAGATGGCAAAGGGGGAGATGGTAGAGGAGATGGCTGAGGAGGAGTTGGAGAGTAGTGATGATGATGGAGATGATGCTGATGGAGGAGGAGGTGGAGATGGGGGTGGTGGTAGTAGAGGTGGCATCAGTGTAGCATTTTTTGTTAGAGATGTTATGGTGCCTCAAAAAAGGAGGTCTTTGGTGGCTATGGCACAACATCATGTGCTGATTGGACTACCTTCATAATAACAACAAACATAGATTGTTGCCTTATAGGTATAGGTTTAGACACTATAAGGTTAGTTAGCATAGGTGCAAGCATTATTAGCACAGGAGCAGGTAGCCATTTTGATGACCAAGAGGGATGCTATGAAATATTGATATGACTTGGCAAAGGATGTGGCTAAGAGACTACAAAGAGTGGTTGAGGGTACATCTATAATAGACTATCTTTGATAGATTCGTCATACTACCCAAAGGCAGAGTAGTATAGAGGGAGATATCATGAGGTAATGCCTACTGAGCAACACGTGAGTTATGCATAGTCTTGATCAGCACACAACCAGTCTCAGGCCACCAGTATGGGTGTGACATAGCCACCACGTAGAGACCTAGGTCCAGACCTAGGTACAGGTGCACCTGGTGCAGGTCCATCAGGTAATATCGCAGGAGGCCTAGCGAGTCCAGTGAGGTTTGGAGGGAGCACTTCATAGCTCCACTTGATCGTTCTTGATGTATTTTTGAGGCACTTGTTGATGTACACTCCTATTCTGACTCACTGCAATCTTGATATTGTATCTCTAGACATTTATTCAGACATCATTGTATACTTGGCATTTATGATTTTTGAGATATATGATATGCAGTGAATTCTTGATCTATATGTTCTCTATATGATCTTATGATGGTTGTCTATGATATATTCACTATTGGATGTTGTGGTTGTGTTGCTGATATGTGGTTTTCAGTGATGTCAACACTATTAGCATTGATTTCTTGAAGGCTTTATATGTCAACGATATTGAGAAAGTTATAATAAATATGTTGAAGGCTATTTGTGAAGCTCTGAAGTTTAGTTTGGTGGAAAATTTAGTATGATGGTATTTAGAAGTTTCACTTTAAAGGGTTTATTTTTGAGCCTATCTAGTTTATACCTTGGAAGTTTCAGAGGCGTGCATCAAGATTTGTGCAAGTTATGAGTTTCTATGTTCCTTCAGTTATTCTATTATTGTAGCTGGTGTTTCTAGAAGAATAGAATGTAATTCTTGTAATTTTAGCTATTGTGTATGATCGTGTGATGTTCGTTGATGTTTCTAGATCATGCTCTATCCTTGTTGCACATCCGCATTGATCGGTGTGATCGTGATCAAATATTTTTCATTGTGTGTTCGATTTTTCATGTTATTGGCTGACATGGTGGTTGTAACGTGTTGCAGATCCTTGTGGATTAATTTTTTAATGTTTGGCATGTTCAAGGATGTTGTTTTAGGTCTTCATTATGTTATGACTGACTTTGGTTGGTGTGCATTGATATTTGTTCATGAATTGGGTCGATAGTTTATAATTCATTTATTCTTTTATTTTTGCCTGACAAAGTTGATGTAATTCCATAAAGTGGATATATAAGAGTGATTTTTTCATTTAAAAGAGTGTGTGGTGTATGTATGAGAAATGTGAATGTGAAATGTGTGAATAGAGATTAGATCATTTGATTGCAGAGAAGAGTGTCAAGAAGTTTGAGCGAAGTGTGAAGAAGTGTTTTTGTGCCTAATTAGAACTGTCATCAGGATTTTGAAGAAGCTAATTTCTCAGTTCAATCTATTTAGATGGATTTAATCTAAATTTTTTATGTAAGATAGTGTGTCTTCTTTGAGAAGTGAGCTCTAGGTAGTGTGCCTGAATGCATGCGCATTCCTTATTAATTATTCTTTATACTTTTAACATGGTATAACTTGTGGATTAACCTCCATTGTGGTTTTTCCCCTAACAAGGTTTCCACAGAAAAATATTGGTGTTATGTGTGTTTCTGATGTATTAATGATTCATGCTTTCACTGCTATTTATCAGATCTGAAATTAAAGGTTAATAAGGTTAAATAAGTTTTAAATTTTGTGACAACTGATTCAACCCCCCTCTCAGTTGTCTATTCTTGTTTTTCCAACAATTGGTATCAGAGTAGGTTCCTTTGAAGAAGTTTAATAGCTTGAGGTGATCTGATATGGCATCATACAAGAAGGATAGTCCTAGATTCGATGGAAAAAACTACACTCTATGGAAGGCTAGAATGGAGTGTCACTTGAAGTGCATTGGTGATCATTTTTGGAAGATTACAAAGAACAAATATATTATTCCTTAGAATGGTCCCTCTACTCCTAATGAAATCAAAGAAGCTAAAACAAATATCAAGGCTATAGAAGCATTGTTGAGTGCTCTGATAAATTCAAAGATGACAAATGTAATGGGTCTGAAAATAACATATGAGATATGGAAGAAGTTGGAAACATTGTATGAAGGAGATGCACAAGTGAAAGTTGCTAAGCTACAAAGTTTGAAAGACAAGTGGGAAAACTTGAAAATGAGTGAAGATGAAAAAATTACTTCTTTTGTGCAAAAAGTAAATGAACTAGTGATGGGTAGTGAAATCTTGGATGAAAAAGAGATTGTGGCTAAAGTGCTTAGACCATTGCCTACCTCTTACAAAACAAAATATCATACTATTGAAGAGCTCAGGACAGTGACACATGTGACAAGAGATATACGGTTTGGTAAGTTTGTTGCCTTTGAATTGAGTGAATTTGGTGATTCTACTCCTAAGACAAAATCTACATTTAAGGCTACTATATCCAGAAGAAACCAATAGAGATATGATTTGGGAGAAAGTTCCAGAAAGACATTCAAGTATGAAGATGAGATGAAACAGATTGAAGATGAAGAAAGAGAGTTAGAAGAGTTGGAAGAATTGATTGTGAAAAGAGAAGCTAGAGGACAAGGTAAGTATAAAGGAAATTTTCCTATTAAATGTTTCTCTTGCAATAAGATAGGTCATTTTGCATCAAGGTGTCCTGAAAGAGTTCCTAGGTTCAAACCTAACAAGCTTAGATTTCAAAAGAAATGTTATTATGCTGAAGAAGGTGCTACTAATAATAAATTTGATAAAGAAAATGGAAATGAAGATGGATGGGATTCATTGCTATAAAGGAAAATGGTTTGGTATCCACTGAATTTGCTAGTGATAAGAATATTGAGAAAGCTCTTGCAGCCAAAATTGAAGAAAATGATGAGTGGGTGATTGACAGTGGATGCTCACATCATATGACTGGTGACAAAAGCAAGTTTATAAGCTTGGATAAATATGATAGTGGTGTTATAAGATTTGAAGATAACAATACTAGTGTCATTTGTGGTAGAGACACTATTTCTCTTGGTGGTAAATATAATACTGATGATGTCCTTTATGTTGAAGGATTGAAGCATAATTTGTTGAGTGTTGGATAGATGGTAGACAAGGGATACGATTTTTAGTTAAAAGATGGAAAATGTAGGATACTAGGAAGTTCTTGAAATGTAATTGCTTCAAGTACAAAGACAAGAGGTAAAATATTTCACCTAAGTGCTGCTAGTGAAAGTTGCTTAATTGCTCAAGTTGATGTAAGTTGGTTATTGCATAGGAGGCTAGGTCATGTGAATTTTGATAACATTGTCAAAGTAAGCTCCACTCAAGAAGTTAGAGATCTTCCTAAGCTAGTGAAGCCTACTAACACCATATGCAAGGAATGTCAGATGGGAAAGAAGAGTAGAATTTTTTTTCGGAGAAAAAAACATCATTCTAATTGAGTACTGGGATTGGTGCATATTGATCTATGTGGTCCCTCAGAAATCTGAAGTCTACAAGGAGACAGGTGCTTTATGTTGCTTATTGATGATTACTCTAGGATGATATGGGTTGCTTTCTTGAGAGAAAAACATGAAGCATTAGAAAAGTTCAAAAGTTTCAAAGCTATGGCCGAGAATGAGGCAGGTTTGAAGATTAAATGCTTAAGGTTAGACAGAGGTGGTGAATTCACTTCCCGAGAGTTCAATTATTTTTGTAAAGAGCATAGAATCAAAACATAGTTATCTGCTCCCTGAACCTTTCAACAAAATGAAGTTATTAAGAGAAAGAAAAAACAATTCTATATGCTACTAGAACTATGATGTTGGAAGGTAATGTTCCTCATATCTATTGGAGATAAGTTGTAAGAATTGTTGTATATACTATCAGCAGGGTAAATGTCAATGGTAATTCTGGTAAGACTCCTTTTGAGTTGTGGTTTGGTTATAAGCCTACTATTAAATATTTCAAAATCTTTGGAAGTAGATGTTATATCAAGAGAGATGAAGATATTGGAAAGTTTGATGCTAGGAGTGATGAAGGAATCTTTTTGGGTTACTCTACTAAGAGCAAGGCCTACCAGTGCTATAATAGAATATTAAGGAAAATGGTTGAAAGTGAAAATGTCAAAGTTGATGAAGACACTTCTAGATCATCCAAATATTGTGGATATGATTCAAATGACCAACATGATACTACTGAAAATGAAAAGAATGCTCAAACACAAAATCAAGATCAAATTGTTTCGGTGAGTTAAGAGAATCGAGAAGGAGAAGCTAGTGGAAGTGTAGAAGAAAGAACAAAAGAACCAGAAGTTTGAGAAAATACCAAAGTTCTGAGGTATGTAAAGCTAAATCATTCTGAAAATTAGATTATAGGAGATAAGAACAAAGGTGTGCATACTAGAAGAACAATTGTAGAAGAGTATTGTCTGATTTCCAAGACTGAGCCCAACAATGTCAATGAAGCATGTAAAGATGAATATTGGATGGAAGTAGTGAAGGAAGAACTGATGCAGATAGAGAAAAGTGATACATGGGTTTTTGTTCCTAGACCTCAGGATAAAAATGTGATTGGAACCAAATGGGTCTTTCAAAATAAGTTGAATGAACAAGGTGAAGTGGTAAGAAATAAAGCAAGATTGGTATGTAAAAGGTACTCACAGATGGAAGGTATTGATTTTGAAGAAACCTTTGCCCCTGTTGCTAGAATTGAAGCTGCAAGATTGTTTCTTTCTTATCCTTCTTCTACGAATTAAAAATTCCATCAAATGGATGTAAAGCCAACATTTCTAAATGGTGATCTAGAGGAAGCAGTATATTTTGAGCAACTAGATGGATTTCAACTGATGGACAAAGAAGATATGATTTGATAATTGAAGAAAGCATTGTATGGACTGAAGCAAGCCCCTAGAGCTTGGTATGCTAGACTGGATAAATACTTGTTGAAGGTTGGATTCAATAAAGGTACTACTAATAGTAATCTATATTTTAGGATGGATGAGGATAAAGAGTTGATTATTTAAGTTTTTGTTTATGATATCATTTTTGAGGGTGATGATGACTTATGTATGAAGTTTGTTGATGAAATGAAAAGTGAGTTTGATATGTCAATGATTGGAGAGCTGAAATTCCTTTTGGGATTGCAAATTACTTAGTTAGATAATGGAATATTGATATCTTAGTCCAAATATGTAAGAGAGTTACTAAATTTTTTTGGCATGGAAGACTCAAAGCTAGTTGGTACACCCATGGTAACTAGATGCAAGTTAACACATAATGATGATTATCCTAAAGAAAATAAAACAAGATACGGTTCAATGATCAATGGATTAACTTATCTAACTCAGACTAGACCAAACATCATGAATGTTTTATGTATGGTTGCTAGATATCAAGCTAATCTGAAGGAATCTCATGTGACTATTGTGAAGAGAATTTTCAGATACTTGAAAGGGACAGTTGATTTTGGTCTTTGGTATCCTAAATATGACGATCTTACCTTGAGCATCTTTATTGATGCATATTGGGTAGGAGATGTGGATGGCAGGAAAAGTACTAGTGGTGGTTCCTTCTTCTTGGGGAAGAAGTTCATGTCTTAGTTAAGTAAAAAGTAGAATTCCATTTCCTTATCTACTGCTGAGGTAGAATATATTGATGCTACAAACAATTGTACTCAAGTAATATGGATGAATCAGATGATGATAGATAGCAGAATTGAGTATGATGAGCCTATTGCTATATTTTGTGATACATTTCTAAGAATATGGTGTTGCATTCAAAGACAAAACATATATCTATCAAATATCACTTTTTGAGAGACAAAGTGAGTGATAAAGAAGTCAGACTGGAATATGTGCCTAATAAGGAACATATTGTAGACATATTTAATAATCCATTTCCTAAGGATACTTTTATTTATCTCAGAGGGAAGTTAAGGGTGATTTCCCCTCCTAATCAGAACTAAGATGCAAGTCCTTGCATTAGTCTGTGCATTCATAGTCATATCTTGATCTGGATTGATGTTGTGGTGGCTACTAATCAGGGGGAGTAGTAAGCTAATTCAGATATGTGCCTCAGAGAATGTGTACCTTTGCCATTGATGTTAAAGGGGGAGAAGAGCAACGTGAAAAACCTTGTAAAAAGTTTGGGGGAGAAGAGAAGATCAAAGGAGGAGAAGAGTAATGTGTAAAGAGTTAGTTGTGTTGATGGTATTTTTCACATCATGTGTTGCCATCAATGCCAAAGAGGGATATTTCTGGATGTTGTGGTTGTGTTGCTGATATGTGGTTGTCATTGATGTCAACACTATTAATAGTGATGTCTTGAAGGCTGTATATGTCGACGATATTGAAAAAATTATAATAAATATGTTGAAGGTTGTCTATGAAGCTGTGAAGTTTAGTTTGGTGGAAAATTAGTTATGATGGTATTCAGAAGTTACGCTTTAAAGGGTTTATTTTTGAGCCTATCTAGTTTATACTCTACAAGTTTCAAAGGTGCGCATCAATATTTGTGCAAGTTATGAGTTTTTGTGTTCCTATATTTATTCTGTTACTGTACTTGGTCTTTCTAGAAGAAGAGAATGTAATCCTAGTGATTTTAGTTGTTGTGTATGCTCATACGATGTTTGTTGATATTTCTAGATCATGCTCTATCCTTGTTGCATGTTTTCATTGATCGGTGTGATCGTGATCAAATATTTTTCCGTTGTGTTTGGGCTTTCATGTTCTTGGCCGACATGGTGGTTGTAACATGTCGCGAATCCTCGTGGATTAATATTTTAATTTTTGGCATGTTTGAGGATGTTGTTCTAGGTCTTCATTATGTTGTGATCGACTTCGGTTGGTGCACATTGAGATTTGTTCATGAATTGGGCCAATAGTTTGAAATTCATTTATTCTTTTATTTTTGGCTGACAAAGTTGTTGATGTAATTCTATAAAGAAGATATATAAGAGCGATTGTTTCTTCATTTAGAAGAGTGTGTGGCATATGTATGAGAAGTGTGAATGTGAAATGTGCAAATAGAGATCAGATCATTCGATTGTAGGGTAGAGTGTCAAGAATTTTGGGTGAAGTGTGAAGAAGTGTTTTTGTGCCTAACCGGAATTGTCATCAGGCTTTTGAAGAAGCTAATTTATTAGTTCAACCTCTTCAGATGGATTTAATCTGAAAGTTTTATGTAAGACAGTGTGTCTTCTTTAAGCAGTGAGCTCTAGGCAGCGTGCCTGAATGCATGTGATTCCTTATCCATTCTTCTTTATACTTTTAATAGGGTATAACTTGTGGATTAACCTCCATCATGGTTTTTCCCCTAACAAAGTTTCCACACAAAAATCTTGGTGTTGTGTGTTTCTGATGTATTATTGATTCATGCTTTCACTGCTATTTATTAGATCTAAGATTAAAGGTTAATAAGGTTAAATAAGTTTTAAATTATGTGACAACTGATTCACCCCCCTCTCTCAGTTGTCTATTCTTGTTTTTCCAACATGCATTTATTTTCTATATTCTATATGTCATGTGATGCTTATATGATGATGATGTTATGAATATGCACTTTTGAATTTATGATGTACGAATGTAATGGTAAAATGATGTTATTATGAATATGTCATGAGATGAATGTGATAATGTGAATGATATGTGATGTTTGGATAATGATTTTATATGTGTTATGAATGATGTTAATGTGATATGAAATGGATTTATGATGTTGAAAATGATATATAGTACAATTTTTTATATTTTATTTTCTTATGCAAATATGTATGATCTAATTCATGAAAAAAAATGTATGATATGATGATGTCAATGATAATGCCACTATATGCATGATTTGTTTTTGATACTTTTCTGATGCAAATATATGATGTGATGTATAAAGAAATGAATGATATGATAACACAAATATATGATCAAATATATATTGCATTCTAATATGTTTCAGGCAAATGATTATGCAACTACATGAGAATGATGATGTTTTTGTTAATCTAAAGTATACTCAATCCATTAAATGTTAGAGATAACCTTTGTTTTTGAAATCTTTTCCAACCTCGAAACAATCTATTCTGCAAATGCAAAGTTAATATGAATGCAATTTAATTTAACTATGGAAACCTACATATTCAAAAGTTGTCATCTTAACAATCTATTTAGCATTCTTTTTATCATCATTGAGCCTTATTTATGTTAAAAGTGAGTACAAGAATTGATGGTATTATTTAGACCATGATGACCTAATTAATACTTTCATGATTTTGATATTGCGAGTTAACACAAGCATCTAGGTATGATTAAACTGAGATGACCTGAGAATTTGTTGCATAAAATAAACAAGAATCAATCATTTTCCTATGCAAATTCTGAATGTCATTAGTGATACTTGGTAGAGCATGTTTCTTGACAATTCACATTGGAAGAATGTTTAACTCAGAGACAACAAACAAAGAAAAATCATAACTTCTTCCTTGCTTCTCTAGTTCAATACATCATCGAGTTTCTCCAAAGATATGATAAAAAAAATCAAAGTACAACATTCGTACATTCAAGCTAAAAAGCATGATAAAACCATTGATTCAAAAGAATATCATCCATTTAGATTTAATTTGATTCATTGATTTAAGTTGTTTGATTTGGATAGTTTGAACTTATAATGATTGTCGGTTGTTCGATGTTGAATTTCCCTATGGTCATTGCATTTGCTACGTTTGTTATACTACTCTTTGTTATTTTGTTTAAGCCCATAGTTTATTGCCCCAGTGAGATCAAGATTTTTCTCCCAAGCTAGGGTGAGACATGAACATATTTCTAGGATATGTACATGAGGTTCCTTGATGATAAGAGGAATTATGGAGAAAGCAAAGGGCCAAGAAGTGCTCAAATAGATAGAACAACTAGTCTATCACAAATAGTGCTTGTTATCAGGCTTTCACTACTTGTTTTTATTGCATTTTTTTAGATTTTATTTTTTTGGCATTTTTTTGTTGTCACCAAGATGCCTATTTGCTAGGTTTTCATCAAGGCGACCATTTTTTCATGACTTTTTCTGATTTTTTTTTTGTATTTTGTATTTTTGCAGAAATTTTTCCGTGCACTAGATAATTCAAGTATAGAACATTATGAGATGCATACTATTGATAGGTTCATTGAAAAAATCCCCTTTAGGTGTAGACAGTTGATAAGATCCAGATCCATAGATTGATATGATGACGAAGGGACCTAGCTAGTTTGGTTCAAACTTACCCTTATTTTCACTATCCTGTTGATTGTGAGGGTTTTCCTTTAATACCAAGTCACCAATCTAAAATTCCCTTGGTTTGAATTTGTGATTGTAGCTTCTCAACATCCTTTGTTGGTATTCTTTCAAGTGATCCACAACTTGTTGATGACACGCATCTAACAGTTCCATCTCCTGAATTCTAGACACTCGATAGTCCTCATCTGAAATGATCCATTTTAGTGACACACGAAGTGATGGGATTTCAACCTTAATAGGTAGAATGGCCTCTAATCCATATACTAAGGCATATGGTTTAGTTCATGTAGGTGTTCTAATATAGGTTCAGTATGCCCACAAAGCAGGGTTCAGTTGAACATGCCAATCTCATCTAGCATCATTGACCTTTTTCTTTAAGATTTTTAAAATAGTTTTTTTGAGGCCTCTGCTTGGTTGTTTCCTTGAGGATAGTACGGTGTTGAAAATCAGTGCTAGATATGAAACTGCTCACACAATTCTTGGACATCCTGATTCTTAAAAGGTCTACCATTATTAGTGATAATGGACTGAGGAACACCATACTGACAGATAATGTAATTTAAGATAAAGGATGGAATTTGTTTTCCTGTGATTGTGGTTAGGGGGTACAACTTCAATCCACTTTGTAAAGTTCTTCATGGATGTAATGATAAATTTATATCCATTAGATGAAGAAGGATGAATTTTACTTACCAGATCCAGTCCCCACTGACAAAAAGGCCATGTTGATGCAAAGGTTTTTAGTTCCTATGTTGGTGCATGTATAAGGTTGCCATGGGTTTGACATTTCTGGGATTTCTTTACATACTGAAAAGACTCCTTCATATTCAGCCAGTAATATCCCAAATGGAAGAGTTTCTTCACTAGAGTTAGACCACTTGAGTGAGTTCAACAAATACCTTCATGAATCTCATGTAAGGTTGTCTCAGATTCGTTACGTTCTAGACACCGTAGGAGAGTACCATCAAGAACTCAATGGTAAAGTATGTCAACAATCAATGTATGCCATGCGGCTTAGCGAATGAAGTTTTTTTTTTGGTTTCGGGAAAGATCAGGAGGAAGGGTAGTGTCTTTCAAGTAAGCATAGAGCTTTCCATAGATGGAGGTTTTAGGGTCAATGATATGGCATATTATTTGGGATTTAGGATTGTCGTAGGCAGGATTAGACACTTTTTCCACCATAAACTCATAATTTCTTCGCTTTTACAGTATTTGCAATAGAGAAGCAATTGTTTCCATTACATGAATAGCTTTGTTATCCTCCCTTTGTATTTGTTCAAATTTGATTTCAAGAAAGTAATTTTTGAAATCATCCACCATTTTCTTATATGGCAAAAACTTGTCATCCTTTGTTTAATAATCATCATTTACCTGATTGATGACCAGTTGTGAATCTCCATAGACGTACAAATCTGTTATATTCCATTCAACTGCTACTTTGATGCCAATGATTAATGCCTCATATTCAACTACATTATTTGTACAAGGAAAGTTGAGTCTGTAGGACTTTGGAATGATATGTACTTGAGGTGTGACAAATAAGATTATAGCACCTGATCCATGTTGCATGTAGGATCCATCAAAATATAGCATCCATTGTTGGGGTGTGATGGTAAGAATATCTGCATCAAGAAATTCAATGCTCATTGGATGATCATCTTGTAGAGGTGCTTCAATTAACTGATCAACTATCACCTATTCCTTGATGGATTTTTGATCTACATACTGGATATCAAACTCCCTCAATATCATGACCCATTTGGTTAGCCAGCCTATTAAATAATTTTTTTTGAGTAAGTATTTCAGTGGGTCAATATTAGCTATGAGTTTAACTATGTGAGTTAGCATAGAATGGTGTAGCTGTGAGTAGAAAATACTACCGCCAAACAAGATTTCTCAATGAAGGTCTAATTGATCTCATAACCATTCAAAGTTCTGCTAATATAATAAATAGCATGTTCCTTTCTTGTAGGATCTTCCTATGCCAATGCAACGCCTAATGAAATTTCAGTTGTTGCTATATAAAGTAATAATGCCTTTCCTTTTGTAGGTGACACCAATATTGGTGGAGAAATCAAATATTGGTTTAGTTGATTGAAAGTAGTTTCACATTTGTCATCCCATTTGAAAGACATTTTTTATGTAACAAGTGATTGAATGTATTAATCTTGTCTACTAGTTTAGAAATGAACCTTCAGATTGAATGAAGCCTTCCCTGTAGAGACTGTAGCTGACTGATGTTTCTAGGTGGTGACATCTCCATAATAGCCTTGAAGTTGGAGGGATCCACTTCAATAACTTTCTCTTAAACTATGTACCCTAGAAGCTTCATCGATGTTACACCAAACACACATTTCTTGGGATTTAATCTGATGTTGAACTTTTCTAGATGAGTGAAATTTTTTTCTAGGATCTCAAGATGTCCCTCTCTAGTATATGATTTTTCCAATAGATCATCCATGTAATCCTCCATAAAAATATGCATCATGTCATGAAAGATGGTGTTCATTACTCTCTGATATGTAGCCCCTACGTTTTTCAACCCAAAATGCATCATGTTCCAAAATTTTTTTCCCCATGGACATGTTAACGTTGTTTTATCTTGATCCTCTGGTGCTATCTTGACTTGATTATAACCTGAGAAGCCATCCATAAGTGATAACATGGCATGTCCAACTGCCAAGTCTACAATAATGTCAATGTTTGGTAAAGGAAAGTCATTCTTTAGACATGCCTTGTTGAGATCCCCGAAGTTAGTACATATCATGATGCTATTGTCTGTCTTAGAAACTAGTACTATGTTTTATATCCACTCAGCATAATCAATTGAAAGAATGAAACCAACATCTAACAATTTCTTGAGTTCTTCCTTCACCAACAAAGTGATATGCGGATGCATTTTCCTTAGCTTTTGTTTGAATGGTTTCACCCCAAGAGGTAGAAATAGATGATGCATCAGGAGATCTGGGTCTAAGCCTGACATATTAGAGTAAGAAAAAGCAAATTTGATTTTCCATTCTTCAAAGAACTTGGTGAACTTAGGATTTTCCTATTCAGTCATTGATGTTGCAGATGTAATGTCTTTACTTTTTCTGTTATGCCCACATTGATAGATTGAGTTGGCTCAACCAACACTGATGATCTATTGTGATAATGTTCGGGAAGATTTTCAAATCCCCCATCCTTCAGTACCTCAAAGATGTTTTCACTATCAGATGTGCTCTTTATTTTTACTTTTTCTAGATCTAACACAACCATTAAATGGTTTTCATCATTAGATCTTTTGTTCATATTTTCAATTTTGCAGCGGGAAGATTTGACACCCCCTCACTTGAAGCTTCATTATGAGTTTTGTGGCTGAAAATTGTGTCAAGGTTGTTGGAACAAAGAAATTTAATGATGGCATCATCATTCAAAAAATAGGAACACTAAAAGGTTTAGTTTATTCATAGTCAAGCTCGGGGTGTAATAACTATAAAAGATCATCAGATTGATGAAGGTCAACAGTAGTGAAAGTCTGAATAACTATGTCATGAAATTTTTTGATAGGGATGTCGAGGGTTATAATGTTACTCTCCTCCAAGTCATCTATCTCACTCGTAGTATGTCCATCCTCTCTTGAGTCATCGATATTTTGTGATCCAAACATAAGGGGTCTAGTCCCTGAGCTTTGCCCCTCCTCTCATGTAGGTGTATACCTTTGTATTACATCCATTTGTTTATCTTCAAAGGATACCTCAGATAGTGAATCCCACTCATACTCATTAGAGTCTATCTCATAAATATCTTGTAATTTTAGGACTCTTTCAAAGATTTTCTCTTTTATGTCTTCTTTGGTTTCTCCTGTATACCCAATCCAGTCTTTTCCTTTGCATGGAGTGTAAGAGGTTGAATAGGTTCTAAAATGCCCTCTTTCCTTTTATTGATAGGTCCTTGTCGTTCATACCCCATCTTCTCTAGGTTTGTATTTAATTTTCCATATTTATCTATTTGTATGTTGGGGGTTTCTGATGTAGATGATTCTTCATCTTTGTAGAGCCAATTAAGGACAACCTTATCTTTTGATTCGTCAACCAAAGTGCCAGCCTTTACAAATATGCCATTAAAAACTGTGATAGGTTGTGATAATTTTTGCACTGATGTTGATGGTTGTCCATAAGTTAATGGTGAAGGAAGCAATTGTGAAAGACATAAATATTGCTATGGAATACTCTCCCATTCCTTTTTCTATTAAATTGATCTTTTCTTTGAATTGCTTTGATAAAGAGTTTTCATTGTTTGATGTAGTATAATCAGCAATACCTTTATCCTTTGATTGGTCCTTCTCAACCCATTTTGACACAACATTTAATTGATTCTCATTGTTTGATGAATTTGGAGTGTTAGCTTCCCTATTATGAGGGATAAAGGTATCTTGAGCTGCCTTGATCATGTTACATTGTTGGGGATTATTTGAATCAGTTGAGATGGTTATTTCTTGTCCATTGACTAGAAACTTCAAGAACTAATGATAGGTGGATGACACTGCTTGCATCTTGTGAATCCATGGATGCCCCAAAAGTATATTTCATGTCAAGTATTTTTCCAACACTTGGCAGATTGTGTCTTTAACAATTGGTCCCACTTGGATAGGTAAGACAATCAGTCCTTTCGAAGATATCTCTTGGTCATCATATGCTTTTATTGTGATTTTCCTTCTTGCATCAATAGGATTCTCATAATATCCTAGTGCATGGATCAATTTTAAAGTACAAATATTCAAACCAACTCCACCATCTATAAGAACACACTTGACTGGGTGTTTGCAAATGAGAACCTCAATGTGGAGGGAAAAATTGTGTGGATGGTTTAGTGATACATCGTCATGCTTAGAAAAGGACAGGAAGTGAGGAGAGGTTAATTGTCCCACCATATCCTGGAACTAACAAACTTCCAAGTTGTTGGGTACTTTTGTGGCAACAAGATATTTTTCTAGGATCTCCTTATGTGTTGGTGATATTTTCAAGAGTTCTAATATTGAGATTTGTATTGGTATTTTCTTCAACTGATCGATTATGTTGTACTGATTTGTAGGGGCAATAGTTGCTTTGATTGTAGAAGGAGCATCAAATGATTTAGATGCAACTCCTTTCAGTATTAACTTAGCTTGTCCCCTTGTTGTCACGTTGATTGATTGATATTCTTGATTCTATCTTATTTTTATGACGTTAATTTGATTTTCATTTGCAGAAATGTTTGTGGTTTGAGGATCAACTGTAATGATTTTATTACTATCATTAATTTCTGCATTATGAGTTTGATAACCAGCAGCAATAAATTCATTTATTTGATTTTCAGCTGCAACAAGTTCATTTTCATCATTGATTTGGGATTTATTAGTTTGATCTTCAACTACCTTGATATGGAGAATAGTGGAATCATAAATGTAGTTTACATTTTCTCCCTTACCATTTGTAGAAGATGATTCTCCTTTTTTGTAATTTGGTAAAGGATTCTTGAAAGCCCCATGATCGTTGTTTGTTTGTGGTCCTTCAAAAAAAAAAAAATTGTTTTCAATGAGATCTTGAATCAAATGTTTCAATTGCCAACAATCGTTTGTTTTGTGGCCTTTATTTTTGTGATAGTCACAGTAATGTGCATCATTCCACCAAAATGGTTTGACTTGTGTATCCCAATTTCGCGACTCTTGTAATGTTACAAGTTTGGCTTCAATAAGTTCCTTTAATGTTGATTCCAATGATTGTCCTAAAGGCGTGAATTTTCTTCGATTTGATGGATTTTGGAATGGTAGTGATTTAGATCCAACATTGTTTGAATTGTTATTTTGATTTATATTTAGATTGGTGCCCTGGTTGTTGTTTTGAGTTGTCTTAGTGGTAGCTGTTGTTAAATTGAATATTGGTTTTGTGTTTTGTGTTTCAGTCACAACATCATTGTTTCCAACATTTCTATATTTTTGCCAAAAATTTGGTTTATCATTGTTGTTGTTGTGATTAGGGGAATTGGCATTGTTTGATCCTTCATTGTATGTTTCTAGAACTCCTCTCTTGACCAAAGCTTCTTCTATCTTGAGACCATTTTCAATCATTTTCTGAAATGTAGGTGGGCATTGTAGTTTAAGTCTATAACTCATATCATCATTTAAATTGCCAATGAATAGTTCCATATTTTCCTTTTCAGGTATAGAACGTAGATATCTTGCAAACAACCTTATCCATCTTTGAAAAAATGAGAGAAATGTTTCACATTTCTTTTGTTTTGTATTTCAAAGATATTTCATTGTGATATCATGTTGTATATTATAGGAGTATTGTGTTATACATTTGTTAAATAGATCTTCATAGGATCTAATTCTTGGGGTTAATTTAGAGAACCACTCCATACATTTTCCACCTAAGCTTCATGGAAATAGCCTCATCAAGTATGTCTCCTCATGGGAAAACTCCAAGCTCATAGCTCAAAATTCCCTTACATGGTCAAGAGGATCTATTTTTCCATTGTATTTATCATACTTGGGGAATTCACAATGTTTTGGAAATGAAACCATGTTCACATTTTGTGCAAAAGGATATGGAAAAATATCCTGTAGCAAGTATCTGTTAGTAGTTCATATTTGCATATCTTGGAATTTCTATTGCAAGGTTTGTAGTTGAAGTTTCATTGCATCAACTTCATCTATTCAGTCTCAACTCTTTTAGGTGTTTCTTTCAGCCTATTAATATCAAAATCATTTGGAACTTTAACACCTAGATCAACCAACATTAAAAGATAATTTTCCCCATCCTTTTCCAAATTTTTCTCCATAAACTTATGAAACTTGGGGTCTTGTTGCATATTTTGTAATACTCTTTAGATATTTCATCATTATCATGTTGGTTGGAACTATTGAGTAGGTTCTCCTCAATCTCAGACATGTTTATTTGATTTTTAATTTCATCTTCTTGAAGTTTTAGCCTTTGTGACCTTGTGAAAAATAGCATATAAGTGTTATAATTGTCCACTAAACTTTGATATTGGTTTGAAACAGTGTCAAAGATTTTAACTTGAGTCGAATAGAATGATAGATTCTATTGATTAGACCAAGTTGATAAATATGATTATACAACTTCATTTCTTGAAGTAGGATGAATGATCCTGATAATAAAATTTATATTTTAATCAAATGTGTTTGATTTAGACACTTTAGGATGGTAGATCTTAGTTTAATTTGAAGAATTTCACTCATAAGGTTAAGTTTTTGAAAGTTTAAGACTCTAGTTTGAGTTAGAAAGGCTTATGTTATGATAAAAAACTAAATTCTTATGTCAAAAATTCTAACAGACAGTGAAAATAACTCTTTGGTTTTAACTTTTGTGGATGCGCTATAACAGTTCTCACATGTGCTAGAAGAATTAACATATGCACTAATGAATTTTTTTGATGCACTATTAGATAGGTTGGATGTGCTATATTATTTTGTCTATGTACCATAATTTTCTTCCTATGTGCTAGATTTTTCCTCTTATGTGCTATACTATTCCTCCTATGCATTAGACTGTTCCCCCTATGCATTGTTAAACATATTGGATTTTCTATAACAGAGAGTGAATACACTATTCTAGAAGTATGCAGTATTTTGATAGTGTGTTCAAGTTTAATAGGTGAAATTTTTGTCTCCAGGGTATAAACTTTATGATTAATGATCTTGTATCTGATTTGTTTGTTTTTAGATTATGGAAATTCATTGCTTTGATTGTATGATTCTTTGAAAAATGACTTTACACACACAATTTTTTTTTTGTAAATAGTTATCTCAAGTCTACTCATTAAACATATAGTGTGTGTTCTAGAATCAGGTCTGATTATGTCAATTTCCACTAGTATAACACAATAAAGATAGTTCAAGCACTTTTCTAATCTCAAAGGTTGCTAAAAATACTACAACCCACATCTTAAAACTATGTCAGCTCACATAGTTGTGTCACCCCTTAGAGGGCACCCGTGTTTTTTCCTTTCTTGAGTCTTAACCAAAGTCAAATCCTCCACTTTTGTTCAGGGTCTCTAATAGTTATATGGTGAGTTTCTTGGGGGTAGATTCTTCCCTCCCCTTGCACTATTGTATAGAAAGTGTTTAGAAATTGACACAGTTGGATTCTAACTTAAAGTTCATAGATAGGGTTTCCGTTCAGTGTGGCAATAGATAAAATCCCTCAAGAGACCTCCCAACCTTTAGAACACAGGATTTTGGGATGGTTATCTTGCACACTTCCGTCAAATTTCAAAATTTCCCCAAATTCGCTTTTGATTAGAGTGGGTTGGAAAACCTAGCTTTGGTTGTTCCCACTTAGGTCGTTCCCATAGGGTGAGTAATTTTTCCCACTATGGCAGGCATTCTAAAGGTGTTAATAAAAGCATGAAAATTTAATATAGAATTTTGATCACCCAGTGAAGGGGAGAGAATAGGCCTACCATTTCAACCACAATAAACAAGGGGTTCAATTATCTTTTTACTTAAGCTAGATGCCTATCTTAAATAAAGGAAATTAATAATAAATTCAAAACCCTGTAAACACCATTAGTAATTTTTTATTTTCACCTTTGACTGGCATAAATTTTTCAAACAACTATCTTTGATCAACAAAATTCGTACTTGCAACATAGAAAACAACGATTACTATGCAAATTTTTTTAATTTTCTGAAAAAAAATAGTCAGTTGAGCTAAACTTGTAAGCATATGAACTGAACTTTATATGTGCTAAAATAATTATCACATGTTCTATAGCAACAATTAAATGCACTAAAGTATCAATTGTATGCGCTAAAATGTTCTTCCTATGTGTCGTAATAGTAGTTGAATGCGCTATAATATTTATCGGATGTGTCGTAAGTACTCTATGTCATGCTAAAACAAAATCAAGTCAAAATCTATAGTCACTTTCCAAAAAATGTTAGAAATGGGTATTTATCCCCATAGTGGGCACCAATTTATGTGTGTCGAAAATATGTATAAGTGGAATAATAACAACACACCTTAATGAAACACTATTAGAGAATTCAAATGATAGATTTAATCTAATTGAAGCATAATCAAATCTCTAAAATCACTCCATTTCTCTCTAACTCCAAGGATTTATTAAATCAAAGTGGATCTCAGATTGTGTGCACTGTGATTGTTAAAATGACAACCTAGAGAATGAGAATGATAAACTATATGGTGTGTTATGATCAAATGATTGATAATGAAAGCTATTTTATACTATGATACTGATAATGATATGATTAACTATTGTAAACTAAGATGCAACTGATATGAAAACATGATTATAATCTAATATGATTTCTATATGATTCTAAATTGCTGATTGCTCAAATTTTGTATTCTAAATTACTCTAATATAATTCCTGCAAAGTAAGATTGCATGAAATTTTGGATCCTTTTCCTATAGCAAGAGGTTTCTTTTATAGATTTTCAAAGGAAGATTATGATGTGGCAACAAGCAATGGTTCATATTTGATCTGGATAAATCAATGGTAGAAGATGAAGAATTTGGAGAAGAAGAAGGGGAATGTTTCTCTCAACAAAACATTCTACCAAGTGAGTAGGAAGAAAATGTGGAAGAATGAAGCCATGTGTTTAAAGTTTGTTCCAAAATTGGTGGATCTCATAAAGCATAAATTGAATACAACTTGATACTTTCAACTTTATTGAGAGAAAATTTGTAGACATGTGCTCAATTGGAAAAGCATAATTGAATACAACTTGAGACTTTCAACTTTGTTAAGAGAAAAGTTGTAGACATATGCTCAATTGAAAATTTGAATTATTTAATTTTGGAGGGAAGATATATTATTAAATAAAACAATTGAAATTTTTTTATTTAATAAAAGGGGATGATAATTAAAAAAACTATGTGATTTTTTTAATTTAATTAAGATAGAAAAATAGATAATTAAATAAAACAAACTATTGAATTTGTTTATTTAATTAAGATAGAAGAAAATAGATGAATTAAAGGTTAATTAATCAAATAATTATATTTAATTAATTAGATTTATCTAGACCATTTTTAGGTGTATACAGATACCAAAATCCTTAAATACTTATTTGTGCAATAATGGTCATTTTAAAGCTGCTTCACATCTGTACTATTCAATAGTAGAAACAAAAAAATCCTTTTGATCTCCAAATTTTAAGGATTTTGATATTTGGTGGTCTTGAGAAGTGTGTACCATGGAGGGGAGCTAGTGTTTCCAAATCTCTAACTATTCACTTTGTCTAGTGTTTGGATAAATCCAAGTGAGAACTCAAAAATGTATGACCATTTCTATCCTAGGATTGTACAATCTGTGAGTCCACTAAATACATTGCTTGATCTCAAAATTTGAAACAAACATTCAAAAAGTCATAAAAATTTCAAACCCTTTGGAAAGAATGCATATATTTTGAAAGATCCAAATATTACTACTTATCCCTAGGGATTTTATCCTTAGAGGCTTCTAAATATTTGGGCCTATATCTCAATTTGTTATCTCCAAAGTGAGCTTAGGGAAAATATGGCTTCAACCCTTTGATTTTCACATAATGGACCTTGTAGAATGAAAAAGAGTTAATACATAGACATTTAGTTTGAACTTAATCAAGACAAGTGTTTTTGAAAAGATAAGCAACATTTACAGGGCGCCATACCCTTTACACCACGAGCCTCGAGGGCTAAAAAGGACAAGCAAGGTTTTGAAAGGACCAGGAACCTTAAACAGAGCTAAGACAACACCAACAAAACCACAACAAAGACACATCAGAACCTAACAACACCTGGTCATCAGATAACTAGGAGTGACAACACACTTAGAACCAATAGCAGTCCCAAGTCTAAGACAATAACTCATTCCTGAAACCAGAGCCAAGATCAACAAAACCCATAGGACAAACAACAATCCTATGTTAAACATAGTAAAGGCCCTGAGCCAATAAACAATCCATAACACAATAGTTTCAAAAAGACTGCTAGAGACAAAGCCACAAGCCACCTGCAACAGTTGGATCACAACTGACCTTCCACATACCGGCAGTAGAAGAACCATAGCAAAATTTCCAGAAACACCTTCCTAGAGATGCCAGGCCACAAAACATCCGCAGCAGCATGACAAACCATTCACCATTTGCAGTAGCTGAATAACAACATACCTTCCACTCGAGTTATCCAGAACTAAGTCCATCAGAGCAACAACTGAAACCAAGCAGACCAACCTGCCACTAGTCTCCCAGCCATAGGAAGAAGGCCATCCAGAGATAAAGAACAACACAGAACAAAGAAAAGCAATAGCATCCTTGCAGCAAACACCCACCAGATAAGGCAACCCCAATACCACCTCAATAGGAGAGGGCTCCCTACTAAAAGAGGGAATAAGATGAAAACCTTCCAATCGATAACCACAACTCACCAACATGAACAAAATCCACCTCAATAGGAGCCTATACAAGACGTAAGAACACTCCACCTCAATAGGAGTGTGCTCCTCCTCAATAGAAGCAGACTCTACCTCAAAATAAGTCAACTGAAGAATATGGAAAAGACCAGTGACAGAGGAAAGGAAGGGCATCAAATCCCAAGGCAGACTCGGCAAGGAGAACATGATACAAGGAGGAAAATTCCATCCACGAACAATTGAAAAGAACCCCCTATCTAGACCAACCAGACAAGGCCTGAGACACACACCACCGAGGCACTAGTAGACTTCCACCAGAACCTAGCCATAGGACCACCCAACCCTTCAAAAGGAGAAGAGAAAGTGATCAGTAAAAAGACCCCAAGAGAAGCCTCATCACAACCACCCACAGGGAGGAGAGCAACAAACCCTCCCCATGACACCACCGCAACACCCACAAAGGATAGCAACATAGTCCATTCGTAGAGACCCCTCACCAAAATAACAGGATGAAAAAACACCACTAGCCTCAAACAACCAGAGAAGAACAAGGAGTAGGAACCAGCAACCCAAAGGATTCCACCCACAAAAACCAGCAAATACTCCCTCAACCACAGACCCCAAATAGGGCGAAGAGCGGATGAGCAAAGGGGAGGTCTGCAAACCCAACCCCTGTAAAACAAAAGCACCACACCCACACCTAGATCCCCGAATAACACAGACCTAGAGCCATCAACCCCATCGAACAAGGCCACCAAACAAACCGACGACCTGTCAAGGTCCACGAAGGAAAAAAATAGAGTGCCTTCCAAAGACACCTCTAGCCAAAACCCGCACCCCGTATAGGAGCCGGGAGGAGAATTAAACAAGCACCAGGAAAGGAAGAAACCCGCGCACGCTTGAGGAACCATCTCAAAGGGAGACAACTTGAGCATAGGAGGAAACAACACCTCCTCAATGCCTGAGATAGCATCATCGCCATCATCAGTGCCCTCATCAACTCCCTCCACAAGGATGCCAAAGGAATTCAAATTTGGATCCCCGCTCGTTCGTTGCAGAGAAGTCATTTTTAACCTTTGTTATAGAATATGTGTTAATCAAGACAAGTGTTGATGTGGTAATGAGAAATCATTTAATCAAGATTGAAGACAATTTAACCCCACACATGTGCTTGTTCTCACGATTTCCAAAAATTTCAAGATCCTAAAGCAAAGTCTTTATGCAAAAACTTCAAGTTTAGATGTCACACTAATTTTTTTATCAAGAATTAGATTAGGAAGTAAAACTTAAAGAAATACACCAAGATAAACAAGAAGGTTACAAGGTTTTATAGACTTATTCCCCTGAAAAATCCAGATATGTATGCTTAATTTGAACCGTTCATTTAAGTCAAAGTTTGTTCTCTTGGATTTGAAATCTTTGTAGGGAATAACATGTTCTTAAAAAACTTGGTCTTGTAAGCAAAGTCTCTCTAGGTTCATCTAGGATCAAAATCAACATTCTCATCCATCCCAAACATCAATCAAAGTCCCATCTCACAAACAACTCTTGGAACATTGGAAAAATCATCTATTCTAGACTTTTGGTAAATCCTTCAATCAAAATCAAAATCACTTTGTTTAGCTAAATGTGTGTGGATGAATCCTTCTTCACATAGCTAGTTGAATTATCACCTTTGTGGACAAGCTTACCCCAATATACATCTAACATATTGGGATCTATAAGTCCATTATTCAAATCAAATCAAACCAAATCAAAATCAAAATCCAAAAAATCCTAAAGTCTAGTATTCCTCCAAGGTCCTCAATAGTTCAAACATCCATATCATTTACCTTTCATCATTAGCACCACCACCATTTGATCCTTAACATCCTAGATTTTCTGTTTGTACCTAAATTTTAGACCAACCCAAGGAGTTAGAGGTTTACCTCCTATTCCCAAAAGTTGACCCTTATTTTATCGTCCAAAAAAGATCTCAACATAAGAAGATCACGAAGAAAAACAAAGAAACATCCACTTCAAGTGATTTGAGCCAAACTATATCAGAATTCAACCCCAAGGAATCAATCAACCCTCCACTTAATCCCTCTCAATTACCTCAAGGTCCTCCAGAGGGAGGTTGCCAAGTGGAGGATGTCACCAAAAATTTCCAATGGATGACCTAAGATGAAATACTTGAATTAATCAAAAATCCCAAAATACACAAGATTTTCAACACAGCCATTAGGCTCAATCCCACACAATACATGTTGGCATTAGCAAAGGAAGGGGCTAAAATCCCTTCTAATTTTGATGTAAGCACTATTGTGGAGAAACCTTTTGGGAGTATACCTCTATCACCATTCATTCCTTCATTCCCAAATATCATCCAACCCATCATACAACCGACATCATCTCATGCTCCAAGTCAACCAATGATCACCAAAGGGAGTTCATTACTCCAAGCTCTTCAAACACATTCACTGGTCAATAATCAAAACATAGAGGAAAACACAATCTTGGGTATGCCTAGAACCATCCCACAAGACCCAAAACATCCATATGTACCACTCATTTTCCATGATACAAACAACCCCTCCACCCTTTCTGCAACACCGACATACCCTCTTGATACACAAAGTTCCCTTCCCATGATATCACAAGGACAAGTGGATTTGTTTTCACAAGTGGAAACTTTTGATGCATCATCCACACTTTTGCAAGGGAATGCACCACCAATATTCCCATTATTCTTGCTATTGCCATCATCATCCACACCTAATCAGGGTATGGGGAAAATCCTTCCATCCAACACAAGAATCCAAAATAAAAAAAACTAAATCAATCCAAATATAAGTCAAATCAACAAATCCATCATACCAAATCCTTTGACCATGCCATCGATATTGCAACACCAGGTGGCACCAATCCAACCAATCAACATACCAACTACAATGACCCAAACCTCTCAAAACAAAGTCTCACAAGGACTAAGCATACCAACCATCAATCCAAACCTACCATCCACCACACAACCCCTCTTCATCACTTAATAAACACTACAATAACCACCTCAAAAAAATCTTGCTACCTCATCTCACACCATTCTACCAAATCCTCCACCTCCACCACCAAATCCAAATGTATCAAATCAATACAAAATCACATTGCAAGCAGACCAACAAGCATAATAAAAAGCACTTCAACAATTCCAAGCTCAAAAATTTGCACAACAATCCACCCAACAAGCATAACAGGTAGCACAACAAGCTCAAGCACAACAAGCTTCCAAAGCACAAGTGAAGGAATTGCTACAACAATACAAGTCGTACAAGCCGCACAAGCTGCACAAGTTGCTCAACAAGCTCAAGCTCAAGCACAAGCTCAATTCCAAGAACAAAAAGCACAAGAACAAGATTTAGCCTATTAGCAAGCCTTGAAAACATACACGCAACAACAAGCATTGATAGCAACAACAAGCCCAATAGTAGACATTATTGGCCCAACAATAGTATCAAGACCAACAACAAGCATTGTTGGAACAAAAAAAACAACATGAATATGAAGAAGAATTGGTTGCACAACAGAGCTTTCAAAAACCTCTCATAAATGCACAAACCATCCCACCCATTACCCAAGCATCCAGACCACTATCTCAAAACATATTCATCGCACCACCCGATCCACAAACTGATTTTCCGCACAAGTTAAATTTCTCTCGTAATAAATAATAGATATACAATCAAGAAAGACAAAGAAATCACAAGGGAATTTGTGCCCCTATCTATTTGGTAGAAGCATTACAATGGTTCCAATCCCACTGGAATTCCATGTACACTGTATGGAGGTCGCATACAATGATTCTTATTTAATGTGACTCTTCCCTCGGAGCTTGGCTGGTCCAAAAATGGAATGGTTCTCTCACCTTCCCCTAGGAATTAAAAAGTTTCAAGAAATTGTGGAGAAATTCATTAAAAATAATTCATTTAACTTGGGTATGGAGGTGAGCTTGGAAGAATTTTCCAACCTAAAGCAAGCCAAGGGAGAGAAATTCATAGCCTTCTAACAATGATGGTGATCCAAGGCCAACAAGAGAAAATGGTTTATGCCAAAAGAACAACAAATCAAGACTAACATCTCAAACCTTGAAGGGACCTTGTCCTTTCATTTGAAAATGCAATGCATAACTACATATGACCAATTGATTCCCAAAGAGCTCAACATCGAAAGGGCCCTTATAGCACAAGGGAGCATTCCTACATACCAAGACAATTGACCATCAATGAGTTACAATGACAAAACTCACACATGAGCTAAGAATAAGAACATCGCCAATTATGGCGTTGTTGATGCTAAGTTTGTTATCAGTGCTCCAAGGCCAAATGTGCAATAAAAAATGTACTAAAAACCGCAAAACAACACCTAAAACACTCTCCAAAACAACACATCACAACAAAAACCCAACAATAAAACTATCAACAACCTAAATGCTCAAGGGGGACCACCCCCAAAGAATATATATCCCCCTAAATGAAAATACACACCACTTGGGGAACCAATTGAATCAATCATGCAATAGTTGGTACAAGAAAATCTCATCAAAATCCTTGTTTATAAAAATTACCAAGAGCCTCAAGTTAAACCAACATGGTATAACAAGAAGCACCTTTGTGAATTTCACAAAATAAAGGGACACACAACAACCAGTAGCATGCAACTTAAAACTCTGATCCAAGATCTCATTGATGATAAAACCATAACCATTGAACAACCCACCAGGAATCAAGATCTTAAAATATACATGAATCTGATGCCAGATCACAATAAAGGAAACAACAATGGTAAAGGAAAGTACAATAATGTGAACCATATTTATGACCATGTTGTCACATCTTTGGATGAATGGGTAATAGTTTTCAATATCAAAGGATCTAGAGCTAAGTGTGGATTCACCACACATGGTGGAAGAATTACCATCCCAAGACCTTCACAATTGTCTAAGTCACCTACCACAAATCTGAAATCAATCCCCAATGGTTACAATGTCCTCAATCAATTAAAAAAGACCCCCACACAGATCTCCATCATGGAGTTGCTAAAAACCTCACTCGCACATAGGGATATCCTAGAGAAGGCATTGACTGCATCCTCATCCCCATGGTTCTTTATGCAAACTATTTTCAAGCTATGGTCAAACAAATCACTACACCACATCTTCTCACCTTTTCTGAACATGATCTTCCAACCTGGGCAACCATCTCATAACCGTGCACTCCATCTTGAAGTCCCAGTACACAAGAACAAATTCAAAAGAGTCTTCATGGATGGAGGTGTAGGTTTAAATAATTGTACCTTGAAGTTGGTAAATAATCTAGGATTCTTAGTAGATAATATCGAAAATGGAAAAGGTATCACAATCAGAGCTTATGATGATCAAGAATGGGTGTCCCAAGGCACCATTCAACTCCCCATTCAAGTGGGACTAGCAATCATGGAAACCATTTGCTAGGTTCTTGACCTTGAAATCCCTTATAATATTCTTCTAGGGCACATGTGGATCCATGGGATGTAGTTTGTTACATCCACATTCCATCAATGTGTCAAATTCCCCTGTTAAAACCAAGAAGTCACAATCCATGGTGGTCCTGAGCATTTTTATTATTACAAAAATCTAGAGGCCAAGTATTATAAGATCCCCAAGTCTCAAAAAATTATGAGGGACCCACATCTCCTTATATTCACCCATCCACCTTATCTTCCACTTCTGAGACAAAGACACCCTCCATTCCAAACATCCTAGATGTTAAGGTCATTATCCAAGATAATGGATGTAGGGACTATAAAATGAAAAAGAGTGTCTTTGTGGTAGGAGAGTTACCTCAATCTCCTAGATCTCATGGAAAACCACAACCAATTGACAAAAAATCTCATACATTCAAAGAAAAACCCACCACTTTCAAAAAGTGGAGAGACCTAAGCAAAGAGGTGGTGGATGAGAAAGAAGTATCAAGCCTGTTATACCAAGATGAAAGGCCCATGAAAAATATCCCCATGGAAGAAAGCAACAAAGGTATTTAATTAATGTTTGGTTGGGGCTATAAAAAATGAGAAGCTCAAGAAAAATGATAACGGTTTGTTTGAACTCATTATTCCTGAGAAGCACCCTAAGAATATTGGCCTTGGATGTACCCCTACAAAGATAACCATACTTGGCAAGGGTACTAAGGTTAAAATAGTCAAAGCTCCTTCCTAGTTACCAATATCTAATGGTCTTCCCCTAGAAAACTATACATTCAATATAACCAACGTATGTGATGAAGATTCCATCTCTGATTTACCCATGTTGTTTGAGGACTCTTCACTTTTTACGATCACAACCGTGTCTTTTGAGATGAGTAACCAAACCACTGAACTAAATCGTGTTTATCCCGAACTAATAGGTTGTGACCAATGAGGACCATCGATCATAGACACATTCAAAAATGATGAGGCTCTCTCAGAATTCATGGGACTATTATTTCAAGAGATACTGCAATAATAGTAACCACAAGAGTTTGTGAAATAAAAGTGATAAGTTGATGAATTAACACAAAAAATAAATCATGAATAATTCACATGAACCAATGCCTTTATCCTCACCACATATTCATAGCCTACCTATATGATCAGTTAACAATTCACGAATATCAACATATTATTTCAAGAGATACTGCATTACAACATTCTACTATTACATCCTTGACTAATACTACTTATCAATATCCTAGCACTTGATTCCTATTAGTTATCAATCTCATCCAAGCATTTACATAAATTCATTGAATCAATAAGCAAGAATGAAATCAAACATCCACTAGTAAACAATGGAGACAAATAAAAGATATCCTTAATTACTTTCACTTATAACTCATAAAACAAACGTAAGGAGATACAATAGCCATGAAATTGGTATTTATCATTATATATTTTACTTTGTTGTTATACAAAGTACATATAGAATTATGAACTCTCAAACTTAAGACAAAAACTCTAAAAAATATATTATATCCCTTTGCAATTCACTGTGTTAACTCCTTAAAACAATGAACCCCTACTTCCTCACCCTAAATTCCTTCTTATAGAAATGAAGGAGCAAAAAACAAGCCTCAAGCCAGAAAGTAAACATGTCAAAACCCTATTGGACCGCTAAAAAAATATTCCTTCACCTTTAATAGCATACCTCAAGAGGTAAGAGACATATGAAGAAAATACACATAGCCCAAATTTTTTGTAGGAGATTAGGTCCAATCTTAAAAATGGGTTCAATTGAACATTTACCTCAAAATTTGTGCTCATGCACCAAAATGAAAAGAAGGAAAAGCGAGAGGAAAACATAAAAAGACAAAAGATAAGACCACACCTGCAGCCTTTTCATCAAATCAACCTTGGATAAGATACACTGTGTTTTCCATACTTTAACATAAGCCTAATTTGTACTAAATCTAGGCTATGTAGTGCATTCCCATATGTATGATACTCACCACAGTTGCAAACTTCAAACCTTCAAATTATTAACTTGCCATCCTTAATGTAAAACCCCCACTCCCTCCAAATATCTGCCTTTCCATGCTAGGAACTCTTCTTTTGTGGGCCAATTAAAATTCATTACTTCATCAAACCTTTGTCTATAAGGTGCATATTTGGTGATGATCTGGTTAGATTCCCTATCAAATTCTAGTAATACAGTCTCAACATGGACCAACATATCCATATTCAATGTCAATGTGTCCATATAATATTTTTAACAAATTTTTATAGCTTGATCTAAAATGACACTGTTTACTTCATTTATCCATTCTTGCAAAGTCTTAATACTACCATTACTCCTCAAGATAGATGGGAGAAGCCCATGATGAGATTCATGGAAATACTTCACCAATTCTCTTATCCTGTTTTCCAATATTTCAACATTCCCTCTGTATTCCTCAATTTTATTTACAAGAAGAACAATAGGTTTAAACTTCTCAGGTGGATTAGGATGTTGCTTAACCCTAATCCCCATCAGCATTAAGTCATGTTTTCTAGGGATCCAAATATCCATGAGTGGGATGGCTTTCTCTTTGTCAATATCAAACCTTCTTATGGCATAAACCATAGATGAATAGCTATGATGAATACTATTCAATCTATTTTTCACATTTTTGTTCAAATGCTCAAGGACTATTGTGACAATTCTCATGTTTCTCCTAAAAGTATCTTCATCATGACCTTGATTCCTTTCTATGTATTCACTTAGTTGTTTAAGCAACTCTTCCTTATTGACATTCCCCTCATCTTGTGATCCTTCTGATACACTAGGTTCTATTGTTGAAATGGGAACATTTCCCATATTATATGGCACAAATTCCCATGAAGTACTTACATCAGTTGTACTTTCAGGAGATATATCTCCTTCTGCAATAGTGGGAGAATTAATATCATCATGTTTAAGCTTTCTAGGTTGCAATTTCTTCAATAAATTCTCTAACATTTCTATCTTTGTATGTAATTGCATATTATTTCTCTCAAGATTTCCATATTTGACCAACAAAACGTTTAGCTCAATTCTAATTTTATCCGCTTCAGATGTCATAGATTCCATAGTAGCCCTGGTGAACTATGCAGCATGAGTAGACAAATTTTAAGCTTCCAAGGCTGATGTTTTTGACACTCTCTTGATTATTATGCCTCCCTTGTAATCAAGTGAAGGCTCAACAATGTATGGTTTTCTTTTGATTGGGGCCAAAGACCAAATTTCTAGGGCTTCCCACTCTTCACTAAAAGAAGACCCTTGTAATGCAAGTGCAACTTCTTCCTCTGTATCATAGAGTGGTCTATCACATTTTTTTTATTGTTTCAAAAGAAATGGATGAGGCTAAGTCCCATTCTGGTAGCAACAAAATACCACTTGTTCTCACCAATTCTCAACCTTCCTTAGCAGTCATGTTTTGAATTCTGGCTCTCATTTCATTCAAAACATTTTTCTGAATGACAGTATCAGGCAATTCTAGATGTAGGCTCCTCTCCATAGCTAAATTTTTTACATATTCATATCATTTAGCTCTATAGGAAAAATCCATAAAATATTGAGTTTTCACAAATGAGTCATCATCCAAGAACTTAGTGCATGCCTCAAATCTAATGTCATCACTTCCATTTAATCCTCTAACATCAATATTACTTAATCTTTTTCCCAACTGACTAGTTTCCCTTACTACAAATTTAGTTGGCACTCCTTCCTATATTTCTTGTTTAGATACAGAAATATCATGATCAAAGATTTCATCATCATAATTTACTAGAGTAGTGGTCATAGTTTTTTACTTTTTCAACAGTGGCTTTCCTGGTAGCATTTCACTAGGTAGAGGAGAATCAACATCTACAATTTCAAACATTACCGGCCCTGGTGGAGATAGGGGTGGAATTTATGACATAGGAGAAGAATTTCTATGTTCCTCATACTAAGTGGGAGAATAGGGTACATCAGATTTCTTTTTTTAACCCTTTTTTCTTATGAAAAACTTTATTTTTTGGCTCCTCAGAAGCTTGTGATGTAGACTCCCTTTCAGTAGCAAAAATTTCTTCTCCACTTAGTTATTTAGCAATTAGGGCATTCCCTTTATCTGTACTAACCACCCTTTTGGTTTCAAGGTGGCCTACTATTGAATCAAAATTTCTTGTAACATGCTCTACTTTTTCAATTATGTTCTCAATCTTAGGGAGGATTTTGAAATTAGGATCTTCCTCCTTTATCTTCCTTTGCATTATGTTGAATGCAATCCATCTTTCCAACCTCTTTTCTTGCTCCAGACTGTTAGATATGTTCCTTACCACATCCTCTAGATAATGGAAAACATGAGCATATTTGTAGCTTTTGTTTCTATCATTCAACCAGGCCATAAATCATTCAGGATCATACTAGACCCTCTCAATTTTTATTTTCATGTGGTATCCTTTGAGAACTTAAATGATACTATTCCAACCTCCCTTAGTTATCATAAAGTCAGAGAAATAAGTGTATAAAGGAAAGACAATTCCCTTTCCCTGATTTAACAAATGTTTATTTTCAACATTTCCTAATTGCCACATAACCTCTAGGAAACCTATTCTTTTAGGCACAAATTTTGGCAACAAATGAGGTGCTACCTTAGAACCATATACTCTTAAAATAGTAAAATTAGGGAGAAAAATAATATCTCCCTAGTTATGCTCAATGCCTATCTCAGGTTTTCTCTCATTTGGCCTCAAGAAATCATGTAAAGAAACAAGAATTCTGGGAAACCTCACAATCAAAACCTTTTTTAAGTCTGAAGCAAACAAATTTTGGAAAGTGGCATAGTCATATGTCCTAACATCCTTATCCAAAATATTGGTCCAACATTGCACAAGCAAGTCCCAATCACCTGCCTTTCTCTCCAAATCAATGTTCTATCCAAAATACACTACACCCTTGTATAAGAATACATGCATTAGTAGTGAGTACCAGCTGAAACCTACCCCAAATTATCCTTTCTTTAATCTAACCATCCCATCATGCATTTTTTCAGAAAGGAATCCTGCATAATCATATACTCCACAATATTGGGGATGGTGGATATGGGCAGCCATATACATCCAAGCCATTGGGATTCCAAAAATAGGATCATAACCAATTATTTGACAAATGGAATAAAAATTATTTTTGAAATAAGGAACAAAATAATTGACAAGGAAAGGCTCCTTATCACATGATCCTATCACAATATTTTTAACCTGCAATTTATGCTAGGAATCTTGGTAAACTATGGACCCTAAATGAAGCCTTGGTCTTTTCATACTCCTGTCTAAGAGTTTCTTCATTCCATTTGGTGAGCTTAAAAATTAGACCCAATTCCTCCTTAGGGATTCTAACCATTTCTTTTCCATCAAAGGCCCTGATGGTCCTTGTGACCGGGTCATAGTTAGCAGTTATTTCCTTCATAAAATCAACATTCATATAAACATTTGATACAATTAACTTTCCTAGATCATAATTCCAAGGGTTTCTTACTGGGACACCCATATTTTTGTTCTTAAACCAACCATTAAAAAATTCCCATACAGTATAAGGAAATTTAGCATCTTTGATAGAAACTCTTTTTTCAAATAGACCTTATGTATTTGTGGTCCCCTGGGAATCAATTGACCTCTAGATCTATCACTAGTGGAAGGTTGTAATTGATCCATAAAGTCTTTGTTCAGAGGTCTCCTAGGAACATAAACCTCCCCTTTGGATGAAGATGTTTTTACTTTAGGGGCCATAACACAAGAAATATATTCAAACAAGGTTCTTTGGTTTAACTAAGAAAGGCCTACGACTTTTGTAAGGATTTGGCACAAATTATTCAAATGCAAAATTAACGAAATCCCCTTTATAAATGTCAAACTTAGAAAACCAAACCAAGATGAAAACCCTAATAGAATTAAGCTTGAGAAAACATAACCTTTTAGTAATGACAGAAGGAAAATTATAATTGACTTACTGTGTTGTGTAGGTTGACATGCCTGGTTGCGACGCGAGAAAAATTTGAGTGACCATAGTCTTAGCTCCTGGAGTGTATTGAGTGTACTTGTAATACCGAATTATGCCTTTGATATAAATATTTATAATCATGCAATTCCTTACTTCGGTAGCTCAATTTCCTTTTAGTTATTAAGACTCCCTCATGCGAACCAAAATGGCCTGCTTGATATCAACTTTGTTTTGAATGTTGACTATTGATTTATTCAGCTCGTTGATTTATCCACGATCCATATTTAATTATCTTATAATGAAACATCCAATTGTGCACAGTCAAAACAATTATCCAATGATAGGGGGCCACATGGAAGCAAATGTTCATAACATGCAGGTCCTACCATTTCTTTGTCTTTTCAATTCCAATCCATGTGTCAATCTTCCCTTACCCCCGTGAGCCAAAAATAACATGGAACTTTTATCAACGAGAGGACGGGGAGCAACTGAGATTGAATCTGGAGGTATCATCATACATAATGCTTAGCTAGCTTCAATTTTAATTCTCATATAATACCGAGGGCTCATATTAAAATATCTTTAGACATGCATGATACATGGGCTTTAGTAGCACACACATTACCCTCCATTATGTTAAGATTTATTCCACACAACAAACACTCGCTTCCCCGTATAGAAACTAGGGAGGTGAATAGGGCCCACACAGGATGGTGGGGAGTGGTCCAAGCTGATCCACATCACCCTAAATCAGCCATAAAATCAAGGTGACACTCAACAATAGTAATTCTTGAACTGATCATAGAGAATACACGTGGAAATATCCCGCTAGCCCGCATGGTCATTTCAGTGACCAAGAAAATTGAATGGGTCAGCGGGGAACAACCCATATGTGGCCACCTCAATTATCACCAACCATTGATCTAACTTTAGCAAGTACTTGTAGACCTCCTCATATGATGTTAGGCCCACCAATTAGTAGGAATACATGTCATTTTCCCATGAGCCCGAATGAATAAAAGAATTCAAGGTAAGATAGGATGGGCAAGCAGGCAATGGTTCATATTTTCTCTATTGATCACATGGCCCACATGAACCTCTTGGACCTGCACATATAAAAATTGTTAACCCTAAAAGGGACCCTTCCTAGGATGATTTTCCCATGGCCACAACATAAGGACTTGAAATTTTTAGTAATGGGAAATATTTAGCTCGACTTAGGATAACAACCGAATAATAATCCAACATGATTAACAAGTAAAACCACACCAGAGGGTCAGTCACTCAATGAGTTTTGACACTATAGGACATGACTTAAAATATTTATGACTAGTAGAAGGAGTCAATAGAAAAATAGAACAAAATCTAAGATATAGGCTCAAAGGATTTTTTCTTTTAAAATTAGACCAAAGTAAACCAAAAACCCTTTAAAACAACAGGAGATAGAAACCAACAAGCTCCTAAATTCACCAAGACCTTGGAGATGTAAAAAAATTTTTAGTGGTTCCATTAGTGGCTCTAACTAGGGATGTATGCCTCTTGCAAGAATAATCTAGATTCTGGAATCTATGGTTGAAACAAACTAGTCAACATGCACACAAGTCAAAACCAAGGAACTACCCGAACAAGGCAGTAAAACAGAACCAGATGCAATAGAAAACAAAAAATACTTATACATAAAAATTAAAAAATATACAGTGTACATGGAAAAACAACATACTCAGGAGAAGTATGGTTTTAAGAACTATCCATGTACTGATAGTTCAAAAATTTCACCTGTTAAGCTTTGCAGGAAATAGGAATCCTCCCTATGTGCACTAGCTATCAGATAAGGGCCTATCCATAATGCTTCAAATTTTCCATGCTTTCCCTTTTCTTGATCTCTCGCATTCCAAGCTAACACCATACTGTTCATCTCAAACTTTCTGGGAGAATCTCTCTTTTCATGTAAATGTTTAACTTGCACCTGCATCTTCATGTTTTTACCCTAAGCTTCTCTCCTTGTTTCATCTAATTGCACTAGATTGTCTATCCTGTGTTGCATATCATCACATATCTCTTCATCATATTCTTGGATAAAATTATACATCTTCAATAGGTTATTCTATGGTAACCTAGCATCTAGGCCATAAACTAAACCAAATGGTGAATTACCCATAGCTTTCTTGATAATCACTCTATCTGCCTAGAGTGCCAACTTTAGTTTGGAATCCCAAGCCTTCTTATTTTTCTCCATCACTCTCTTAATGATTTTCATTAAGCTCTTATTGCTAGACTCAGCTTGACCATTTCCTTGAGGATGGTAAGGTGAAGAGTAAGAAACTTGTATTCCATATTTTTCATAAAATTCTTTGAATTCATCAAATCTGAAACAAATAGCATTATCTAAAACAATCTTCTCAGGAACTCCAAATCTGATGAGAATATTATTTAATAGGAAATCCACTACCACCTTGCCTGTGGAATTATTTGTGGGTATTGCTTCTACCCATTTTGTGAAATAATTAATAGCCACAAGGATCCAAGCATGGCCTCCACTCAACTTTTCTAGTATTTCCCCAATGAAATAAATCCCCCATTGTTGGAAAGGGGCTGGTACTGTTATAGGCCTCAGTTGTAAATTTCCTAAAAAACTTCAACTTTCTAGAGAACCTTTGGCAAGCATCAAAAGTTTTAACAAACTTGTGAGCATCTTTGAAAACCATAGGCCACCAAAATCCTGCTCTTAAAACCTTGTGAGTAGTGGTATTTTCCATATATTTACCTCCACACACCCCATTGTGCATTTCTTACAAGAGTTCAAATGCATGTTTCCTATCCACACATTTGATAAGTACACCATCTAAATTTCTCTGCCATAGTTCATTGTCAATTATTACATATTTTATTGCATGCAATTTCAATATCATTTTTTCATTATCAGTCATGTCTAAAGGACATTGCAGAGTTTGTAAATATTGGACAATTCTTTTGTACCACCCACATATTTTCATATCACAAATAGGTGTATCATCAATTAATTATGTTCCATTGATCTGATTTGGGTCCAAATTAGCTTCTACCATCAACTTAGTGAAACCCTAATCTCTTACTAATTTTGTGATTTGAACATCAATATTAAATTCTTGGATCATGTTGATCCATCTACACCTTCTTCCTGTAGTCTCTTGCTGAGTGAAAATGTCCTTCATAACAACACTTGGTACAAATGCTATGATAGTAGCTCCTTGTAAGTAAGTCTTGAAGTTGTTCACCACCTTAACTAGGGAATATGCTTGTTTCTTAGTTGTGTCATACTTCATCTCTGTATCTTGCAAAGACTTACTAATAAATTCAATAGGTTGTTCAAAACCTTCTTCATTTTTATGTAACAATACAACAACAATAGTATGAAAAGAAGCAAAAGAGAAAATGTGCATTGGTTTAGAAAAGTCAGGGGATTTCAAAACTGGAGCTTCTTTGATAGATTTTCTAAACCTTGTAAATGCTTGACTTGGCTCCTCACTCCAAAACACCTTATCTCCCTTCTTAAGCATCTTGGAAATAGGTCTTGTGATCTCTACAAAGTTAGTCACAAATCTTCTTAAGAAGTTTATTTGTCCAAAAAATGACTGAATGCTCTTAACATTTTTTGGTTGAGGGATTTTTTCTATGGCTTCTACTCTCTTAGGATCTATTCTCACTCCATCTTTTGAAACAATATGTCTCAATAATTTCAATTCATTTACCCCAAAAGCACACTTCCTTGGGTTTAGAGAAAATCCCATATTACAGTGATTTGAGAAATTTTTTTTCTAAATGCATACAATGATCTTCTTCCTTTCTAGAGTAAGAAGTCAAGTCATCTTGATATACAACCATATATAAATCAATAAAATCTGAAAACGCTACATCCATAGCTCTCTAAAAAGTAGCACCTGCATTTGTTAAACCAAAAGGAATTTTGACATAAACATAGGTACCCCAAGGAGTGGTAAATGTAGTCTTATACTACTCAGATTCCTTCACCTTTACTTGATTGTAATCTGAAAAACCATCCATCATTGATAATAATTCACAGCCAATTACCTTCTGTAATGTGGATCTCCTATTTGGTAATGGATAGTTGTCCTTGAGTGAAGATACATTCAAGTTTCTAAAATCAACACAGAGTCTTACATCACCATTCTTTTTCCTTATTGGCACCAAATTAGATACCCACAAAGAATGTTTGATTGGTTTTATGATGCTTGGATCTCTTAACTATATAAACTCTTCCTGCATCTTGGGAGCTACAGTTGGATTAATCGATCTTTTCTTTTTCCTGAAGGGTTTAGCATTTTCTTTCAGAGGAACCTCATGTTGATATAGTTCCTCCCTGTAAGCTTTGAGGTCATCATATGACCAAGCAAAGACATGCCTATATTTCTTGAGCAAGGAAATTAACATTGATTTTACCTTTGGCTTCATCCTCTTTCCTATGTAAAATTTTGTGGGAGTATTTTTAGTCCCCAAATTTATTTCCTCTAGGTCCTCTGGGTGAGCAGTAGTTGTTTTGACCTTGCTTCTATCCTGACTATCAAAAACCCTTTCAAGAGCTACAAGACCTTTAGGAATTTTTTTTTTAACTGGATGATCTCTTTTCCAAACACCATATCCTTTCCATCAATATTCTCAACAAATCCATCAAATTCAATCTCCTAACTTTCATATTTATCTGCACAATTTAAAAATTTGAGAGTATCTTCATCATCATTGAATATCTACCAGTTATAAACAATATTGGGGATAGAAGGCCTTGCCTGTACTTCCACTTTAGAAATTCTTATAAAATTTGTGTCATCAGGTCTTAGTGCAATGTTAGCAAGTAAGTCAACTACTTTTTTTTTCCCCCTTTCCATCTAGTCAATTCCAAAAGCATCAAATTTCTCAATGGAATCCCATAAAACATTTCTATACTGCTTCAACCTATGATTTTTATAGGCATATTTGGCTCTTACTTGGGAAATCACTAGCTCAGAATCACCAATTACCATCAATTTCTTTATTTTGTGCTTCTCAGCCAATCTTAACCCCAACATAGGGCTTCATACTCTGCCACATTATTCATACAAACAAAAGATAATGTAAAAGAAAACTTTTAAGTATTACCATTTGGAGCTACCAACAATATCCCTGCACCTCACCCTTATTTGGAATGTTCACCATCAAAATAAATTTTCCAAAGTCCATCCTTATCAGAAAACCTTGACATTTCATTTTCTATTGGTGCATGACACATCTCTATCTCCCTTGGTGCTTCCTCTATTTTGAAATCACTAATTTCAGTGTCTATGAAAAAATAGTGTCATCCTCAAGAGCATGCTCCAGCATATGTAGCACCCTCGATTCTCTCATTACTTGAACATTCTTACCACCAATGGGAAAAGTGGCATAATACATATCACACTGCATACTACCTCCCATGGATTCACTCCACTTTTAGGATAACAACATTCCATAATTAGGTGGGATATCTACCACTACCACACTCATTTTGAATTCTTTATTTTGACAAGATGCTAATTTATAAGGAAGTTCATTTATCACACCAATGAAAGGGACTTCTCTTGCATCCATAGCATAGCACTTTCCATGCATGCTATCAACTTTCAATCCTATTGCATCCATGATTTTAGTTGGCATAATATTGTTGGATGCTCCAGAATCAATAATACAATTTCTTATAAAATTTCCCCTAACCATTAAGGTGAGAAAAAATGGATCTATCTTGTCAAGAAAAGTGGTTACAAAATTTCCTAAGAATATATGGGGAATTTCAGTAATGACTCCCTCAACCTCATTTTCTTTCTTATCCTTTTCATTCAATTTAGGTGGAGTGGTTTCCACCAAATCATTACAGGCTATAACAACACCATTGATACGGGCCACTACCTTATGCTTATGTTCATCTATTCTGATCATTTCAAGAAAAGGAACATAAACCTTTACTTGACTAAGTAATTGAAACACCAACATGAGTATATTTAGGTAATTCAATTGGGAGCATACCTTGTTCACTATTGCTCGCCTTTTGTTGATTTCATGTTGCTTCAATTTTGTGCTTAGCATCTTTTCTTGTGACATTGGGAATCTGATTCTATGTCTTTACCTTTGCAACCAAATATTTGGACTCTTGAGGACTCTTTAGCTTTTTCGCTTTTTTAGCTTAAATTCTATCTCCTTTACTTTACTTAGCTTTGGTTGTTTCCATTTTTCCATCACGCTTGTTTTCTTCACTCTTGGTATTTTGTTCCTTGATGAAAAGACTAGTAGGATTACCCTACTCACCTCCAACTGTTCTATTTCTCAAATGATAAGAACTTCTAGCTTGAGCTACTAAAGTTGCAATATATCTTGTAATCTCCTCCTCGGAGGGTCTTCTTAATGAAATACCTTCTTCAATTTCCTCCAAATTATAAAACTCAACTTCATTGTCAACATCCTCATCAGAAAAAACTTGTTGATGATATGTACTAGCTACGTGTCTTTGGTCATCCACATCCATTTCAAAAAATTCTTCATCAGAAGAGCATTTACTATTGGCTACATCAGAGTCACCCATTGCCATAAGTACATTACTATCTTCTTCATTCTGCTGATCAGGCTCTCTAGGTGTGTCTTAATCTACCTCAACCATTTGTGAAACTACACATTGTTGAGAAGAATGTGGCATTTGACAAGTCATACACCAGGGAGTATCTTCAACAAAATTCCCTGAATTTTTTTGTAGAGGATCCAGAGGGACTTTATTCTGAATGTTTCTTTGATTATTTGAAACAAGATTTCCATTATACCAATTGGTATTGTATGGGTGGTCTTGTAACTATGGAATTCTTTCATTCCTTTGATAATTTTTTGGTTGCAACTTTTCTTGTTTCACAATCTTATCAATCAAAATCTTCATAAAACTTTCAAATTTATCCTCAATAGTTCCTCCTCTAATGCTTGAACTTTTGTCTTCCTTTTTTGATCCTTTGAAAAGTTTTGGATCATCTCTCCTTTCAAATTTACCAATTGATCTACTAATGTTATCAATATTCTCTTCCATCTTGAAGGCTTCCCTCAATGTCTGAGGGTTCTTATCTAGCAAGCGGTAACTCATTTTAGCATCAAAAGAATTACAATAATTTACCATACACACATGATCATTTAATTGTAACTAAGGAGGAAATCTCTTTCTAGCTTTTTGGAACCTTGTATTAAACTCAACAAAAGATTAATTAGAACCTTTAGTAATAGTGTTAAACTGGTTCAAAAAGAAACTTGAATCAATCTTGTCACCATATTGTTCCCTAAAAATCCTTTTAAACTCCTCCCAAGATCCAATGCTCTCAATAGGAAAACTTATATACCACTCTTGAGCATCTTAAATGAGAGTCTGGATGAACAATTTCATCATAACATCTTCTACCTCTACTTTGAAATCATCCATGACATTGGCGAATGTTTTGAGGTGGTATTCACCACTCAATGCATTATTACCAAATAACTTAACCAAATCAAGTATGAAGTCCATAAGGAACGGGTTTGGGTAACCAGGTATTCCAGTGAAATATAATTATTGGTATCTATCTACATGGAGTGGCCTCCTAGTATGTCGGTCCCTATGACTATCCTTTTTCTCACCATCTCTCTTAGTTTTTGAGTGACTGTTATCTCCACCCTTGCCACTCTCACCATCATCACTGATTTTATTACTTCCTTTATCATCGTCCTCAAAATAAGAATTATTATTCTTATCTTTTACTCCACCTCCACCAGCTTGGTCACCACTGCCTCCTCCACTAAGAATATGCCTTGCAGAGTTATTTTTTTATGATTCAGTATTGGTATGTCGAGAACTTGAAGACCCTAGAGAGGATGTTGACATTTTAAGGAAGGAAATATTCCTAGCCATCTCTACATTTGAGGCTTCCATCTCAACCTTTTTCAAATCTTCTTGCAACTTTTCATTCTCCATTTGTAACCTTAGTATTTCTAGATTTGGAAGTGTAGTTGATGGGGTTAGATTGATTTTGTTTTTTTGTGTAGCGATTTAAATAGATGATGTATTGGTACTAGTATTGGTATTGAACATGGTTTTATTGGGTTGATCAATGGGTTTCTTCCCATGATCCAAAAATGATGTCTTCTTAATAGTAAGAGAAGGCTATGGGGCTTTAGTAGTTGAGACAAATGTGGTATAGGTATTAGTGGAAAATATTCCCACTGGGATTGTTTCTTCAGGGATATCATTAACTATTTTAGAAGTGAACCTAGAAATATTCTCAAATTTTTTGCATCTAGCCACCTCCTCTCTCATCTTCTCCATTTTTTTTCCTTTTGACATCTCTCTCTAGTTGCTTAGTGTTTATCCTCTCTTCCCTTTCCTTTAATTATCTTTGTCTATTTTATTCCTCTTCTCGAAGTCTCAACTCTTCTTCTTCCATATCTTTCATATCTCTTTCTATATCCTCCTCATTTTCCAAGATATCTCCATGCTCACTTGGGGTAGGAGTGTAGTAAGGTTGGTTAGTAGGATCATCCTCAAGGGAGAGATGCACTTGTAGCCCAATGGCTTCACCCCTTGGCTTAAAATATTTCTTGTTAAAATAAAAACAAACTCCAGGGGTCAAAGGCTTAGAAAAATCCTTATCCTTTCCCCATAACTCCCACCTATCCTCCTCTCTTGAAACATTAAGCTCAGTATTAAATACTTTCTCTGTTGGGAAGCTTCCTTGGTCTTTGATTGATGCTTCAACATCTTATGCCTTCTCATGGGTACTGGCACTACTTTTTTCAATATTAAAATTAGGAGAAGCCCTAGCAGGAGAATCAACAAACTTACTTGGTTCAAAATATTTTTTTACCCAAGAGGGTTGCTTCTCTTTAATCGGTTCAGATTCTACTTTCTACTCAGGATGTTTCTTTGTGTAAATTCTTGTTTTCTTCATAATTTCCAATATGTTAGGATCACTTTTATTATGTTCCTTTTGAGAACCAAACTTTACACTAGTTTTAGAGAATTTAGAGTCGCCACTCGAGATATTGGGAAATACTAAGTGATTGGTTCCTAACTTTGTACATGTGACTTCAGAGAGAAATTTAAACATAACCCGACAGAAGGTGAAAAAATGAGACAAGACTCGACACATAAGATTAAGGGTGATATGACCAGGGAAACAAGATTTATACTAGTTATTCTTCACACGGTGAATAATATTATAATTTTTTTTTTTTTTGACTCTGACAACACTTGTATTGAACTAGAGACTTTGGACTTAGCTTTCTCCCCAATAGAGTCACCAGTCTGTTGGTTATTTTTTAAGAACCAAGCTTATCTTCATAAATACCTATGGATTTTACCATTTCTAATAATTAGTATTCTAAAGAGATTGGCCAAAAAATGAGTGGAAGCTGCAAAACCTCTACTCCTACACTTAAAGCTCTGTAAAATCTGAGAGGGTTATCGCACAATGCAATAATTTTGAATTCATATAATTATAATCAAATACATTGTGAATAACAAATACTTTTCATTAAGTTGCTCAAGATCCTAATACATTAAATAATTTGGTAGCCCATTTATCAATGTATTATACTTCAAATGTGAGAAGGTGAGACTGTAACATGTAACAACTATAACGGTAACCAAAAAAAAAAATCATGAATACTTCACATGAACCAGTGCCTTTATCCTGAGCACAGAGTCATAACATACCTATTTGATCAAATAAAAATTTATGAATGCAGCATATTATTTCAAGAGATACTACATTACAACATTCTCCTATTACATCCATGACTAATACTACTTATCAATATCCTAGCACTTGATTCCTATGTATTATCAATCTCGTCCAAGCATTTACATCAATTCATTGTATCAATAAGAAAGAATGAAATCAAGCATCCAATTGTAAACAATGGAGAAAAATAAAAGATATCATAGATTAATTTAACCTATAACTCATAAAACAAATGCAAGGAGAGACAATATCCATGAAATTGGTATTTCTCATTATATATTTCACTTTTGTTTTATACAAACCACATACATAATTATGAACTCTCAAACTTAAGACAAAAAATCTAAAACATATATCATATCTCTTTGCAATTCACTGTGTTAACTCCTTAAAATAATGAACCTCTACTTCTTGGCCCTAAATTCCTTATAGAAATGAAGGAGAGAAAAAAATCCCCAAGCTAGAAAGTACACATGTCAAAACGCTATTGGACTGCTAAAAAAAAGATTCCTTCACCTTTAATAGCCTACCTCAAAAGGTAAGAGACATGTGAAGAAAATGCACGTAGCCCAATTTTTTTGTAGGAGATTAGGTCCAATCTTAAAAATGGGTTCAACCGAACGGTTACCTCATAATTTGTGCCCATGCACCGAAATGAAAAGAAGGAAAAGCCAGAGGAAAAAAAAAGACAAAAGATAAGACCACGCCTGCAACCTTGTCATCAAATCAACCTTGGATAAGATGCACTATGTTTTCCATACTTTAACATAAGCCTAATTTGTACTAAATCTAGGCTATGCAGTGCATTCCCATTTGTCTATTACTCACCATAGTTGGAGACTTCAAACTTTCAAATTATTAACTTGCCATCCTTAATGTAAAACCCCCACTCCCTCCAAATATCTACCTTTCCATGCTAGGAACTCTTCTTTTGTGGGCCAATTAAAATTCATTACTTCATCAACCCTTTGTTTTTAAGGTGCATATTTGGTGATGATCTGGTTAGCTTCCCTATCAAATTCTAGCAATACAATCTCAACATGGACCAACATATCCATATTCAATGTCAATGTGTCCATATCAAATAAATGACAAATTTTTATAGCTTGATCTGAAATGACACTATTTACTTCATTTATCCATTCTTGCAAAGTATTAATGCTATCATTACTCCTCAAGATAGATGGGAGAAGCTCATGATGAGATCCATGGAAAGACTTCACCAATTCTTTTATCTTGTTTTCCAATATTCCAACATTCCCTCTATATTCCTCAATTTTATTTACTAGAAGAACAATAGGTTTAAAATTCTCAAGTGGATTAGGATCTTGCTTAACCCTAATCCCCATTAGCATTAAGTCATGTTTTCTAGGGATCTAGATCTCCATAATTGGGATGGCTTTCTCTTTTTCAATATCAAACATTCTTATGGCATCAACCATAGATGAATAGATATGATGAATACAATTCAATCTATTGTTCACCTTTTTATTCAAATGCTCAAGGATTGTTGTGACAATTCTCATGTTGCTCCTAAAAGTATCTTCATCATGACCTTGACACCTTTCTTTGTATCACTTAGTTGTTTAAGAAACTCTTCCTTATTGACATTCCCCTCATCCTGTGATCGCTCTGACACACTAGGTTCTATTGTTGAAATGGGAACATTTCCCATATTATATGGAACAATTTCCCATGAAGTAATTACATCAGTTGTAGTTTCAGGAGATATATCTCCTTTCGCAATAGTGGGGGAATCAATATCATCATGTTTAAGCTTTTTGGGTTGCAATTTTTTCAATACATTATCTAACAATGTTATATTTTTATGTAATTGCATATTATTTCTCTCAAGATTTCCATATTCGACCAACAAAACATTCACCTAAGTTCCAAGTTTATCCTTTTTGGATGTCATAGATTCCATAGTAGCCCTGGTGAATTGTGTAGCATGAATAGACAAATTTGAAGCTTCCAAGGCTGATGTTTTTGACACTCTCTTGATTATTAGGCCTCCCTTGTAATTAGGTGAAGGCTCAACAATGTCTTGTTTACTTGTGTTTGGGGGAAAAGACCAAATTTGCAGGGCTTCCCACTCTTTACTAAAAGAAGACCCTTGTAATGCAAGTCTAACTTCTTCCTTTGTATCATAGAGTGGTCTGCCACATTTTTTGATTGTGTTAAAAAGAAATGGTCAAGGCTAAGTCACATTCTTGTAGAAACAAAATACCACTTGTTCTCACCAATTCTCGACCTTGCTTAGCAATCATGTTTTGAAATTTGGCTCTCATTTCATTCAAAACCTTTTTTTGAATGTCAATATTAGGCAATTATAGATGTAGGCTCCTCTCCACAGCTAAACATTCTACATATTAATCTCATTTAGCTCTATAGGAAAAATCCATAAAATCTTGAGTTTTCATAAATGAGTCATCATCCAAGAACTTAGTAAATGCCTCAATTCTCATGTCATCACTTCCATTTAATCCTCTGAAATCAATATTACTTAATCTTTTTCCAAACTGACTAGTTTCCCTTACTATAGATGTAGTTTGCACTCCTTCCTATATTTCTTGTTTAGATACCCAAATATCATCATCAGAGCTTTCATCATCATAATCTACTAGACTAGTGGTCACAATTTTTTATTTTTTCAACAGTAGCTCTCCTGGTAGCATTTCACTAGGCAGTGAAGAATCAACATCTACAATTTTAGACATTATCGGACCTAGTGGAGATAGGGGTGGCACTTGTAACATAGGAGGATAAGGTCTATCTTTCTCATGCTAAGTAGGAGCACAGGGTACATTGGATTTCTTTGTTTTACCCTTTCTTCTTATGAAAAAAAAAATTTTTTGCTCCTCAAAAGCTTGTGATGTAGACTCCCTTTTAGTAGCAGAAATTCCTTCTCCACTTTCTTCTTCAGCAATTGGGGCTTTCCCTTTATCTGTACTAACCACCCCTTTCATTTCAAGGTGGCCTACAATTGAATCAAAATTTCTTTTTACATGCTCCACTTTTTCAATTATGTTCTCAGTCTCAGGGAGGATTTTGAAATCAGGCTCTTCCTAATTTATCTTCAATTGCATTTTGTTGAATGCAATACACCTTGCCAACCTCTTTTCTTGCTCCAGACTGTCAGATATGTTCCTAATACATCCTCTAGATAATAGAAAATATGAGCATATTTGTAGCTTTTGTTTCTATCATTCAACTAGGCCATAAATCCTTCAGGATCATACCTAACCCTCTCAATTTTTATTTTCATGCAGTATCCTTTGAGAACTTCAATGATACTATTCCAACCTCCCTTAGTTATCATAAAGTCAGAAAAACAAGTGTATAAAGGAAAGAAAGTTCCCTTTCCCTGATTTAACAAATGTTCATTTTCAACGTTTCCTAATTACCACATAACATCTAGGAAACCTATTTTTTCAGGCACAAATCTTGGCAACAAATTAGGTGCTACCTTAGAACCATATACTCTTAAAACAGTAAAATCAGGGAGAAAAATAACATCTCACCAGTTATGCTTAATACCTATCTCAGTTTTTCTCTCCTTTGGCCTCAAGAAGTCATGTAAAGCAACATGAATTCTGGGCAACCTCACAATCAAAACCTTTTTCAACTCTGAAGATTTTTTTTTTTTGGAAAGTGATAGTCATATATCTTGTCATCCTTATCCAAAATAGTGGTCCAACATTGCATGGGAAAATCCCAATCACCTACCTTTCTCTCCAAATCACTGTTCTATCCAAAATACACTGCACCCTTGTATAAGAACATATGCATTAGCAGTGAGTACTAGCTGCAACCTACCCTAGATTTTCCTTTCTTTAATCTAACCATCCCATCATGCATTTTTTCATAAAGGAATCTTGCATAATCATATACTGCACAATATTGGGGATGTTGGATATGGGAAACCATATACATCCAAGCCATTGAGATTCCAGAAATAGGATCATAACCAATTATTTTACAAATGGAATAAAATTCCTTTTGAAATAAGGAACAAAATGATTGACAGGGAAAGGCTCCTTATCACGTGATCCTATCACAATATTTTGTCCTCCAATTTCTGCTAGGAATATTGTTAAAATTTAGACCCTAAATGAAGCCTTGGTATTTTCATACTCTTGTCTAAGAGTTTCTTTGTTTATCTTGTACATTTCTTCATTTCATTTGGTGAGCTTAAAAATAAGACCCAATTCCTCCTTAGTGATTCTAACCATTTCTTTTCCATCAAAAGTCTTGATGGTCCTTGTGATCGGGTCATAGTTAGCAACTATTACCTTCATCAAATCAACATCCATATAAACATTTGGTATAATTAAATTTCCCAGATCACAATTCCAAGGGTTTCCTACTGGGACACCCATATTTCTATTCTTAAACTAGCCATAAAACAATTCCCATCTAGTATAAGTAAATTTAACATCTTTGATAAAACCTATTTTTTCAAATAGACCTTCTACTATTTGTGGTCCCTGGGAATCAATTGGCCTCTAGGTTTATCACTAGTGGAAGGTGGTAATTGATCCATAAGGTCTTTGCTTAGAGGTCTCTTGGGAACAAAAAACTCCCCTTTGGATGAAGATGTTTTTACTTTAGGGGCCATAACGTAAGAAATATATTCAAACAAGGTTCTTTGGTTTAACTAAGCAAGGCCTACAACTTTTTTAAGGGTTTCGAACAAATTATTCAAATGCAGAATTAATGAAATCCCCTTTTATAAATGTCAAACTTAATAGTCTAACCAAGACAAAAACCCTAACAGACTTAAGCTTGAGAAAACAAAAACTTTTAGTAATGCCAGAAGGAAAATTATAATTGACTTACTGTGTTGCATAGGTTGACATCCCTCGTTGCAATGTGAGAAAAATTTGAGCGACCACAGTCTTATCTCCTAGAGTGTATTGATTGTACTTGTAATACCAAATTATTCCATTGATATAAATATTTATAATCATTCAATTCCTTACTTTTGTAGCTCAATGTCCTTTCAGTTATTAAGACTCCCTCATGCGAACCAAAATGGCTTGCTTGATATCAACTTTGTTTTGAATGTTGACTGTTGATTTATTCAACTCATTGATTTATCCATGATCTAGATTTAATTATCTTATGATGAAACATCCAACTGTGCACAACCAAAACAATTATCCAATGATAGGGGCCACATGGAAGCAAATTTTTGTAACATGTGGGCCCTACCATCTCTTTGTCTTTTCAATTCCAATCTATTTGTCAATCTTCCCTTACCCCCATGAGCCGTAACTCACATGCAACTTTTATCAATGAGAGGACGAGGAAAAATTGAGATTGAATCTAGAGGTATCATCATACATAATTCTTAGCTATCTTCAATTTTAATTCTCATATAATAGCAAGGTCTTAGATTAAAAGATCTTTAGACATGCATGATGCATGGGCTTTAGTAAGACACACATTAGCCTCCATGATGTTAAGATTTATTCCACATGGCAAACACCCACTTCCTTGTAGAGAAACTAGGGAGGTTAATAGGGCTCACATGGGATGGTGAGGAGTGGTCCAAGTTGATCCACATCACCCACAATAAACCATCAAATCAAGGTGACACTCAACAATATTAATCCTTTAATTGATCATAGAGAAGACACGTGACAATTGCCCGCTAGCCTGCATGGTCACTTCTGTAACCAAGAAAATTGGATGGGTCAGTGAGGAACAACCTAGATGTGGCCACCTCAATTATCACCAATCATTGATCTAACTTTATCAGGAAATTGTACACCTCCTCATACGATGTCAAGCCCACCAATCATTAGGAAGACATGTCCTTTGCTCATGAGCTCAAATAAATAAAATAATTCAAGATAAGATAGGATGGGAAAGTGGGCAACGGTTCATATTTTCTTCATTGATCCCATGGCTCACAAAAACCTCTTGGACCTGCACATATAAACAAATTTAACTCTAAAAGGGACCCTTCCTAGGATGATTAGCTCACGACCATGACATAAGGACTTGAAATTTTTATTAATGAGAAATATTTAGCTCAACTTAGGATAATGACCAAATAATAATACAACATGATTAACAGGTAAAACCACACCACAGGTCTAGTCACTCAATGGGTTTTGATGTTGCAAGACATGACTTAAAAGATTTATGACTGGTAGAAGGAGTCAACATCAGAATATAACAAAAGATGATATATAGGCTCAAAGGGTTTTTCTCTTATAAAATTAGACAAAAGTAAACCAAATCCCCTTTAAAACAATAGGAGATAGAAACCCACAACCTCCTAAATTCACCAAGACCTTGGAGATGGAACAAATTTTTTTATGGGTTCCATCAGAAAGCAGGCCCTAAGGACAATTTTCCTCTTCCCAACATATACATGATTATAGATTAAACAATAGGACACAAAATGGTATCATCAATGGATGGGTTTTTAGGGTAAATCAGATTATGATAGAAAAGGATGATTAGCATAAAATGGCATTCACTTTTCCATGGAGCACCTACTGTTGGAACATGATTCCATTTGTGTTAAAGAATGCTAGAGCTACATACCAAAGGGCTATGACTTTTATTTTTCATGAAATGATCCACAAATCTGTAGAAGACTATGTGGACAACATACTAGATAAATCAAGAAAGTGTCAAGACCTCGTAGTAGCACTAAGCTCTATCTTTGACAGACTAGAAGAATACAACGTAAGGCTAAATCCTAAGAAATCTGTATTTGGTGTCACATAAGGAAAAATTCTAGGGTATATTGTATCAATTAGGGGAATCAAGATAGACCCTGTAAAGGTCAAAGCAATCCTTGAAATGGAGGCACCACAAACATTGAAGTAGTTAAGGGGCTTGCAGGGAAGGCTCCAATCCATTCATAGATTTATAGCACAATTAGCAGACAAAGCCATCCCATATTTTCATCTACTCCACAAGGGGGTAGCATACAAGTGGGATGAGAAATGTGATCCTACATTCAATAAAATTAAATAATACTTACTAACACCACTAGTCCTCATGCCATCGATCTCAAACAAACCATTGATCTTGTACATATCAATGACAACAACAACCCTTGGTTCTCTTCTAGCATAGCACAATGAAATAGGAAAAGAGAGATCCATTTACTATATCAACAGAACCTTGGTATGGCATGAGTTAAACTACACATTCATTGAGAAAGCTTGTCTTGCAGTAGTGTTTGCTTCACAAAAAATTAAACACTACATGCTTGCTCATCAAATAAATCTCATCGCCAAGATAGACCCTCTAAAATATCTTCTATCTAAGGCAACACTTACAAGACAAATTACTAAGTGGGTTATGAACTTAAAAGAATCTGATATTGAGTATGTGGAACAGAAGGAAATTGAAGGACATGCAATTGCAGATCAACTAGTTGAGGCACCTATATATTTAGAGAACCCATTGATATCAGAATTTCTAGATGAGTCCATTTTCAATCTCAGTGTAGCAGATCATTGGAAGGTATATTTTGATGGGTCATATACTCAGCATGGGTCATGAGCTGAAATATTCTTTATCACACCACAAGGAGATTACATTCCCAAATCATACAGGCTATCTTTCCCTTGCACCAACAATATCACCGAGTACGAGGCCCTTTTCATAGGACTCTGAATAATAATATAGTGGAAAATCATGGCACTTAAATTTTATGGAGACTCACATCTAATTATCAACAAGGTCAATAATGAATACTAAACAAAGGATGAAAAAATTACCCCATACAAGAAATTGGTGGAGGATCTCAAGGAATTCTTCATTGACATCACATTTGAGTAGATACCGAGGGTAAACAATAGAGAAGAAAATGCCTGGCCACAATCGGATCATTGTTCGATATCCCTTCCAAAGTCCCTAAACATGAATTCTTAGTAGAGCAACTTCTCATACCAGATTTTGAGGTACTTGATTTTGAGTTCGCATGTGAAATCATTGGTCCTAGTGATCCTTCATACCATGAAATATACACCTACCTAAAAATAGGAGTCCTACCCTTTGAAATCACCCCAAACTTGAAAAATAACCTTTATCAAGAAGTCATTCCATTTTGTTATCTTAAGTGACACCCTATACCATAGAAGTATCGAAGGAACCCTTTTGAGATGCCTTAACCTTGAGGAAGCTTTGATTACTTTAATCGAGGTACTTAATGGTATTTGTGGTTTGCATTCTAGTGGTATGACCTTGAATAAGAAACTACCGAGGACTGGGTATTACTAGCCTAGAATGGAGAAGGAAGCTCATGAATATGTTTGAAGATGTTTACAATGTAAACAACATGGGGACCTCATCCATGCACTAGCTCAAGAGCTCCAATGGATTATAACACCTTGGCCATTTTTACAATGGGGGATCAATCTCATCAGAAAATATCTCCCACCTCATCAAATGGACACAAGTTCATTATTACTGTCATGGAGTAATTCACAAAGTGAGTAGAGGCCATCCCCATGACCTATATCATAGGAAACAATATTGCCAAATTCATCCTGAACTACCTTATCTGTCATTATGGTGCTCCTTAAGCCCTTATCTCAGATAATGGAACACCTTTCAAAAAACAAGACGTCTGTGAGCTATGCCAAAAAATCAATATCCAACATCACTTTTCAACCCCATACTACCCACAGTGTAATGGCAAAGCTGAGGCTATGAATAAAGCCATCTTGGAAATCCTAAAGAAAATAGTCAATGAAGCTGGTCGTGACTAGCACCGACAACTAAATCCCACCTTATGGGCCTACTGAATGAGTATCCACATGCCTACAAGTGCAACACCCTTCTCCCCAGTATATCGATCAAAAGACATCCTTCCCATCGAGATTGAGCTCCCATCCTTAAGAATATCATTACAGAATCTCATTACTGATGAAGAATATTGGGTGTCATGGTTGAATGAGCTAGAAATACTAGATGAGCAACACATAAATGCTTTGAACCACTTGCAGTTCTAATAGAACTGCCTCAAAAGGAGCTATAACAAGAAGATCAAGAATCATTCATTTCAATTAGGAGATCTCATGCTAAAAGAAAAAAAAAATGTTAAATCTAGACAATAAAGGCAAGTTTGAACCCAATTGGTTGGGACCCTTCATCATCATGGCCAGTTACAAATCATGAGCATATCAACTATCCACACTTGAAGGTGAGCCTCTATATGAGCCTATCAATAGCTGCCATCTCAAAAAAAATTATGCCTAAGATAGCAAGGTATAAATCCAAAAAATCCAAAAAAAATAGAAGAAGGATTGAAAATAGTAAAGAAAAAAATTGTCCTCTAGTGAAAACCACTTTGATGGTCCTTTGGGAAAGTACCTTGGTGAAAACCTGGAAAATATGTGCCTTGTGTAAATAAGCTTTTTCCATCCACCATAGATTATTCGACTTGTCCTACCAATGCCCCCCATCACATACACCCATCTCATTCCATTGACCCCTCCGTTACCCATCTGCATTTGCATCATAGCTTGATCCTATGTTGGTATCATGTTCCCTCCTAGTACTACTTGACACATTCCTAAGGTTAGTTTTTCCTACCTATATTGAGGTAGTCTATCACATCATGTTGGGGGTATGTTCTTATACCTGCATCGAATTAGATTCATGCATATTCTTGGAGTCTCTTTTAAAATCCTTGAAAAAATCCAAAAACATTCATAAAATTAGAAAACCCCAAAACATCCAAAATATCAAAAATCCAAAATCATTCATAAAATTAGAAAATCCAAAATAGGTCAAAAAGTCAAAAAAAGTCAAAAAATAGAGTCATCATGTCAAACTACATCATCTCTGAGCTTGAACGTAGGCAAGACTAATATCTGATCAACCCTCAAGACATTAGGTCAGTCCTTCAGGAGTTTGTCATGATAAACTAACAATCCAACATGTTCATCTCTTCATCAATAAACGAGTTTGTGTCAGTTGAACTACGTGGTCTCTGCATGTATAATGTAGGCAAGGCTAATATTTGATCAACCCACAAGGCCCCTAGGATAGTTTTTTAGGTTAGGTTCTTGGTCAAAATCTTGAAAACACAAAAAACATTACAAAATTTGAAAATCAAAACATTTGTAAAACACCTCAAAAATCCCAAAACAACCTCAAAACATTTCAAAAATACCAAAAACATTAAAAAAACCCAAAATCATCTGTCCCATTTCACTTTCACTTGCAAAAAACATCCACTCACAATAAATCAATCATCACCTTCACCCTTTGGCAAAACAATCGAAAATAAGTATAGAAAATAGAAAGTGAAAACTCAAACGTTAGGGTCTTAAGTCTAGGTCAATAGGTAAATAAATTGGTCAACTCTTGGTATCAATAGCCTATCATCCAAGTAGTCTCAAAATTGCCTAATAACATCATGTCCTAGGATGCATCCTTCCTACAATGTACATCACCATCAAAAATCACTGTAGTTTAGTCTTGGCTAGAGGTATGAAGAACATTAGTTTGTTTGTTTGCGATATTTTCTTTTGATTTATCTTATTTCACTCATTCCAATGACCTCTCGATGATTTTTAATCAAAATTATTTAGAGAGAAAGGAATGGGGAAATGATCATTATATTTGTTTTGTTGTGCTTGTTGGATATTCTTGTAATATAACCTTGGTCATGCTAACTTTGTTTGGTTTGTAGGGAGGGTGTTTTAAATGTCTTATTGACTATTGCATTGTTAGGTTTTTCCTTTTTGTGTTTTGGTTTGAGATGTTTGAAATATCTAAAATACATCCTAATAAGGTTCGTATGCCGGGTGTGAACAAGAATACTCCTATCTGATTGTCAAGTCAAAGTCCATCTCACTAGGTACAACACCATCCCGATTTTCCATACCTTGATGCATCATATGTATGTGTGTAATAAAAAATAAGGAAAGTTATGCTCTTTACATCCCCAATCCATGGATAAGGAATACATCATCATCATTCATCATTATATCTAATAAAGTCTCGATGACTCAAAATTTTTGGACTTCTTCTCAAAATCAAAGGTTGATCCCTCTCATTATTCTATCCTCTTTGATGCTAACATGCTAGATCATGACATTCACTAAAATATCAATGCATCCATCCTACATCCACAACCTATCTACATCCTGCATAATGATGAAATATCATCATAATAGGAAACATCATCCATCTCACATGCATTACATCACCATTTAAGTTGTTTAGGATAATATAGATTTGTTATTCTAAACATATTAAGAAAATCTCATTTTCATTGTCACTATCATATAGATTTGTTAGTCTAACCATCCATACATCCATCTTGAACCTCTTTATCATAAGATCAACCCTAAAATCAAATGTTTTGCCCAATCTCTCGAGGGGGTAGGGTACGAACATAATTTCTTCCACTGAGGCAGTAGTGGGGCATTTGAAAATAAAATAAAATTGAATTTTGATTATGGCAGTGTTATTCTTTGAACTAACATAGCAGTTACCTCGCTTCAAAGAGGGACAAAATGTAGACACTTAAATAAACCTGATTGACACTATGCATTTGATTTTGATAAATTAACACCATTTCTTCCAAAATCACTTTGAACTAACCAATTAATTAAATAATTAGCATTACTTTTAAAATAAAATTCAGCAAATCCAGCTATTAATCAAATAATTAAATTTATTGATTAATTCAGCTTTGTTTTGACTAATGTTCATCATATTTAATTAAATCCTCCTAAGTCGTTGACATAGTATTTTTGCATGTAGCAGTAGTCTTATGGAAAATTTAGCTAATGGGGGACATTGTGCGCTAGCTAAGTGACCTTCGGGATTTTACCGAAGCTGACTCTTTGCTTAGTGGGTGAAGTAAAAGGTAAGGGAGATCGCAGGAATGCAAAATTTACACTACAGGTGATGCACCAAATTATTTAGAAAAATTTACTAGAGCACAGTGCATAATGCAAAGGCCCGAACCACTAAATTGCTGTTAATTAAGATAATTTTCTCAAAAGCACTTATCATGAAAAAATACCCTCTAATTTGTATAATGTAATCCAGCATAACTTTGTATTTAACACCGAAGAGTTGGAGAAACATGATCTGTATTCATTCCAACTATGAGAGGTTACAAAAACTGAAGAACAGGCATTCATACAAAAATGAAGATAACAACACAGGTCAATAGTTCCAGCAATTGCTTGAAAACAGAAAGGCCGAATTTATTTGACATAGTCTGGAGTCTTTGAATTAAAAGAAACTATAAAACAAGGCTTACTTCCCAGTGCTTGGGAGTTTTACAAAAACTTAATCAACAACCTAATTAAAGAAAACAAGGCCCTATTTATTGGCCAGTCAATCGCCTGGAGATGCATCAAGAGAAGAACAACCCACGCGCAGTGATCAACAACCCAGATCATCTTGAGCCACCACAACAAACATCGGTCGACTAACAATATGCCAGTGAGGCCACGACACATAATAGAAAACCATGCACCAGTAGGAGAGAAAACGCGACATCATAGCAAGAAACGCGGCAGCAGGGAAGTACAAAAGATCCAGCGGTATTTCCAAGGTAATTGGCGTAGAAACAAAATCACCATGTGTTGCCCAGACGGAGCCAGGAAGAAAGCAACAAAGGCACCTAACAGAAAGCTATGAGAGAGATCCACGTGGAGAGCTCCGAGCAAAATAAAGAATGAGGTGCGCCCAACTCGGAAAACAACAGAGCGAGCCATGTGGCACGCAGATGGATATTGATGAAAAGTGAAGTGAAGAAAAAGTAGAAAGCTTCATGAGGAAGTCATGTGGAGTGCTTTGAGGGTAGTGAGCATTTGAAAAATAAGGCATAGCCACAAAGGTAAATATAAAATTGCAAGGGTTTTTGACAGTTTTTTGTTGAACAGTTTGGCAACTCATAGGGGAATTTCGCTTACGGAAAGGAGAAACTTTTGGCTCAGCAACAAAATGCTCACAACCTCGAAAGGGCGACCTGCAGATTGGTCCATACTTCACTCGTCGGTGTAGAGAGAGTTCGCAGATGCTCGTGAGCCAGTCTGAGATTGATAATTGCTTTAAAGGGCAATCCGCCTGATGCTTTCATTTCCAATTCCAATTGGAAGAAAAGTTGCCCCAGTTGATGCATGATTCCTTTGATCTCCTCAGCAGTTGGAGATTGATCAAAGGTCTAGAAGACAGAAAGGTCCTACTTCTTCTTTTCGATCATCGCCACAATATGTTCCACACCCACTACCATTTGGTCAGCAATGAAAGGCAAAGGGAGGCCTCTCTGAGTCAAATGGGAAAACTTTTCCCGCATGTCGTTGGTAACTTGGTTTAATCGAGCTCTGCAATCCACCACTTGCTGTACAACCTTATGCATAGAGATGAGGTTACTCGCACCCAAAGCCGCCGTCGTTCGATCATTGATGCCCATGCTACTCAATGCTTCATCTGAAGCGATATATAACTTACCCAATAATATTCTAGCCTCTGGAACCTTGTCAGAAGTTAATTCTTGAACTTGTTGTATCGATTCACTCACTGTCCCACAGAGGTTAGCTTCTTGTGCCATAAAATTTAAGGTGGGCTGAAGAGTAAGGCACAAAGCCTTCACCTTTTTCTAGTATGATGCGTGTAATTGTGGCAATTTCCAACGAGTTCATCTGTGGCGCAAGGGTTTGGGTCTTTATGGAAGCCAATTCTACCTCTTTGCTTCCTAAACTTGCCTTTAGCTCTGACAAGCTTCTGTCTAATGTAGACATCTGTTCCCTTAGGGTGAGAACCTCCTTTTCCTTTTCTGCCAGAGTCAATTCGACCTGCTTAGTCCTTTGAATTTCCATCTCCAGGTTGGCATTGACTTCAGTAATTTTGGCAGTGGTGTTCTGCCATAGCTCTCTCATCCACTCAGTTAGCAAGTCAGACTCAGTGCATAGCTCTTTCTCCTTTGCTCAGAGTAGCTCAACCTGCTGTTTGAGAGTCGGGACGACCTCTTCACCCAAATTCTGCAACTCTTTGATGTTAATTTCAAAGGTACCCCTCTCCTTCTCTAGCCAACTTATTTTGTTCTCTTGGGCTTTAAACTTATTTACCCAAATGTCGACCTTACTTTTGAGCTCTGTGATTTGATCATCTTTCTTCTTCGCCTGTTGGCTAAGCTTGAGGAAATCAGTGGTCACTATTTTTTGGGTCTTCTCCATCAACTCAACTTTATCTCGCGGGTGAACCTGCTACAAATCTAACCCGACAGCATTCATGGAATAATCACTGGGCTGCATCTCACCTACTGCCTTGATCACATTAGGGGTGATCTTTGCAAACATCAAAGAATTCTGACCTTCATTGAATACAGTTTGCAAATAGGGCTTCACTTGCCGGCATGCATCCTTCTGTCTTCTTTTGTTGATCCAGTTGGCGTGGACGCTTTTATTTGCATCAACCTACGAGAAATATTCCTGGGCCAGAATACCCAGTCTGCCAGCAAATGGATACTCCTGAGAGATAGCTAGTGGGAAAGATAGTGTAGCCGATGCATTAGAGGTCTTATTGGGTTGCATTATAATAGCTAGGGAGAATGGCGAGATGAATTGGCCACTCAGAGGGGATGAAAATGAGGTGACATTGTAAGGGAAAACTAGAGATGCACCAACCACAGGGCTGGGCCTTGGAGATAAAAATTATTGGCCCACGAGCCCAGTGCTGACACCAAATTGTGTTCCAGGCAAGGTATGGAAATCAGAGGACACAAGAGGGAAAATTGGAGGGGTGAGACTAGAACACCCAACAAATCTAGTGGCGGAAAGGACTGGCACGAATGAAACAACAGGGGCAGAATGAGGCGAGACCAGAGACAGAGGAGAGAGAAGAGGGAGGAAAAATTACTTGATGCTCCTGCAGAGCCGTAGATGCTTCGATTGCTCCTTTCATCAATTTTTCCTCCTCCACACCAGCCTCTTTGGTTTGTTGTCACCTTCTCCTCCGGGAAATCATCGAGGTCGAGAATGACTCGTCTCTTACCACTGGTGGTCTTTGCTCGCTTCCATGTTGATTTAGAGGAGGCAGCTAGCTTGGATGTTTGTGTGCACGGTTCTTCCTCCTGCACAGGCTACTTACCAGTCTTCTTTTCATGCATTGGACTCTCGACAACAGCAGGGGGATTCTGAGTCACCTCCTCCTCAGATTCCACGGCAACCTCCTCTCTTCTATATTGTTGCATAGATGTTGAGCGGTTTAGAGAATTTTTGATATTAGGATGTTCATTTTCCCAAAAGTCATCAAATCTCTCATCGAGGGATACCTCGTTATGCAACTTGTCAGCTGCCAGAATCTCCTGCCGGTATACGCAAAAAGCTTGCATCTTCTTGGCTGACCACTCGAGCTTCCACAATTGGGTGACCAGAGAGGGGTTGATCATCAGCTTTGGGTTGACCCTTCCCACGATGTGATAAAAATTCAGCCATGGTGGTCAATCATCCGGTGTAGGCAAATACTTAAAGCCTACATATCTACTCAAATTTCCCTCCTCAGGATTCCTCTGAAGGTCCCAGAATGGTCGAGGCGAATGTGGGATCTCGATGCCGATTCCTGATAAATCATTATCGGGGTTGTAATCCCATGGATCATCAATTAGTACCAACCCGAGGTGACCCAACTTTGAAAGTAGAATCACTAAGGTATTAATCTTTGAGGTCCTCTTCTTAACCAGTGACACAGAACCAAACATGATTGGCAACAACAAATAGGAGGTTAAGTGCTTCCCTCCCCAGTAATCTCATGAAGGGTACATAGCTGCCTCATTGCTTTCAGGGCCAACACTATACCTAGCAAGTGAAGCATGGTGAAATCCACAGCAAAGAACTAGTTGTAGGGCGGAGTTAACTTCCCCAACCAAGATCTCTATCAGGGCGATATGCGTTTGGACATATTTAGGCCAGCCTGATCCAAAACCCTTATAGCCGGGGCTATGAATGAATCCGAGAATGCATAGTAATCATAGGTTTTTAACATGATAGGGGTCCATGTCGAAACTGGCTTCCTCAAACCACCCTCGTAAAAAATAGATAGGGACATATACATTGAAAAGTAATCCGCGTTCTGATGCAAAATTAGGTAGGCCAGAAAGACGAATACCTGAACTTAGAGCTGACCCCAAATTCTCGCAGCTGCAGCCAAATGCCATCACTAACAATTCTTGCAAAGTCAAAAAGCGAGTCCTCATGATTCATTTTCAGCATAAAGATGAGGCTCATTTGAAATTGAGAAACGCTCTTGTCCGAGTTTAAGCCACACACCAGCATCACCATAGAAGCGATAGAGGAAGACCCACCCTTTAGAGCCTTCAAACTGAAAGGGAACTTGGGCAGCGTCGAACTATCTATTAGTTGGTTGATCTCAGAGCGATAAAACTGTGGCCCAACTGGAGCTCTCCCCACTTTTGTTGCATTCTTTCCACATAAAAATTGTCAACCTCCTTACCCAAAGGAAACAGGACGCACAACATATCCTGAATAGCCACAGGGCTAATGACTACCCAAATTTTTTTGCCGCTGATAACCCCTATGTTTGGATCAAAATGTGCCATGCATGCTACCACAACTTCTAGGCAAGGGTGCACCAAAGGAACCATGTACTGTGCGAGCCCATAGAACCATAGCCATTTATGAAATTGGTCTGTCGTATGCTTCATTCTTTTGCATGCGGCCTCCCTAAGGATCTTAGGATTGCAAGACAACTCATGGTCAAAGATGTTGTCCCAATCCTCCAAAACCATTGCCTGGTCTCTGTAACAAACCGTGCTCAATAAATTATGGTTCACTAGGTGAGTGATAGGCCAGCTAGGCTTCGCAGGTATGCCTGGAGTGGCATAAGACTCTCCATCGTAAAGTGTACGTAGGGTGCATTCCTCATCTACTCGCTTAGACTCATCAGGGCCAAAGTTTGTGTAGGATTTTCTACAATTTTCACGATTTTGTATTCACAAGAGTTTTCCTGCAAACCTTTGGCAAATGGCTTAGTTTTTCTACAAATTTTTCTCTCTTCTTGTGAATGCCTTAATTTCTTAATTCTTGGTAACTTTTACAATAAATATGTTTCCCTGCATGCCATAACTTTCCTTTTTCACTTTCTCGAGAAAGGCAACCCAAAAAAAGGGTACGTGCCAGCCATTCATACCAAGTTGCTATTATGCGTTACCAGTTTATTTGTGCAAAATGATCGCCAACCAGCCAAACTACTTTCTCGAGCATTTAATTGACAATCTTTCACGTGTGATGGAAATAGATTTTCCTTGAAAGATGAACCAAGGCAACCCTGCGAGCACCCCTTCGTCGGCATTTGCATTAACTGATTTCTTTATCAGTATAGGGCGCGTCGCCCAACAGACCTTTTCCTAAGATTTCATCCTGATTTGGAAGGGACAACGGTGCTTTATATCGACACCTGGCTGATCTACGAACGAAAGTGGTAGCTCAATAGAGCAAGTTGCAAGCTGCTTCTGCAGCTTCCCGTCACCTCGCACACTGCAATGCTGAAAACTGAGGCGATGCGACACACTTGGGCTCAGTTGATAATCAGGATTTCTTCGGCAAGTGAACCTTAGTTAGTCTATAAATCAAACCCTTGTGCAGTATTGCAAATCACAACATCCTCTAGCCTTTCAACTTAGCAAACTCTTGCTGCCTTAGTAATTTTCATCTTTTAGCTAGAAAAGCAGAAATCATGGAAACACCAGTGAGGCTTACTTGCAAAAAGACCCAGGCTGCCTTTCTTGGAAAAATTAGATGCAGGCGCCTGAAGTGCATGACAAGTTTGAAAAACCTGTTGTATGTGAAGGCCATCAAATGGGTCCTTGGGAAGGACTATGTGCATTATGAAGAGTAGTATCAGGTGAATACTAGAGTTTGCTCCCACTTCATCACGTCTTTGCGGGACATTAGCGTTTCAAAATGCAAGATTTTAAATCTGACGAAGCGGGTCTTCCGATGACGCTACCTTAGAGGGCTAGAGCAGATTATGCATGTGGCCCAATTCGATCATAGGATTCCCTCTGTTCGAAACATTCACCTACAATAGCTGCATGGAGGCATTGTCCCAACTAGGCCTTTCCTTTTTGGGTTCGAGCAGGAGACACACGAGGAGCACCGTGCAAAGTTTCGCGCGGGCTGCTACTTCCTCATGTGTATACACTGCATTGAACCATTCCAAAATATTCAGTGGTATGAAGATTTTGAAAGAATGGTGTTTCTTGAGCCTGAGCCGCCTGTTGCCATGATCGTCGGTCCTTCTCACTAATATCTTGAAGACAAAGATGATTACAAATTTTTCTTTTTATGCTTACAAGCCCTGCGCTATAACACGCATATGTAAATGTTAACACAAGGCCTCTGACCCTAATATATTGTAAATTTTCAACTCTGATGAATATAACATATGCCCCTTTTTAGAACACCTAGTCCATTTACAACTTTCTTTCAATTGTTTGCATCATTGTTGCTTTTCATTTCAATTCTTGTGCTGAGAAGACCCAAAACTTGAAGCACAGAAGAGTAATTACATATATACAAATGTACAAAAATAACACATAGGTAGAATTAATAGAATCTTTTAAGATGTATTCCATTAACTAGAATACTCAGGGCGTTACCTTCCATATCTTCCAACTCAAAAGAGTTGAACTCTTTACACTGATAAATCTTGAGTGGCACTTCCCAGAGGCTGTCAAATTTGCTGTGTTGTCTGAGTTTTGCTCCGCGCTCATTGAATTTGAGGACCAAATCTTCGCATTGTAAACCCTGATCAGAAGCCCTTTTGTTGAACCATTTCTTTACCACCTGCTAGCGGCTATTCATTGCTTCCAGGGCGTGTTCTCTTTCTCTTGCACCTTCAGCAACTCAAAAAACCTCACCTCCATCACCCCGTTTTGTTCAATTTCTAGGGATTTGAGCAGTTGTAGGCCAGGAATTTCCGTGGCAATAGACAACAATTCCTCTTTCCCGTACACCATATCATAAGGAGATGTTTTCAGTATCTACTTGGGCGTAATTCGATCTACCCAGAGGGCTTTCCGGAGGTTCCTATGCCACTCTTTTTGATGTTCCGAGCCTATCCTTTTGATCAACCTGATGAGGTTTTTGTTAGTAGACTCCGCAAGACCATTTCCCTGGGAATAATAGTTAGAGGAAGTCTTCAGGAACACTCCATATTTTAGTGCAAATTGGCTCATCTTTGAGCCTAAAAAACCTTAGCATTATCAGAAATGATTGTTTTAGGCAGGCTGAATCTGGCCACCAATTCTTTGACGAAATTAACAATCTCTGATTCAGTTGCATTTTTTAACGGCACAGCTTCCGCCCACCTAGTAAAATAGTCAGTTGCTATTAGTATCCATCTATGTCTGACTGAAGAAAAAGGGTTAATCATCCCAATGAAATCTAAACCCCATTGAGCAAAAGGTTCTTCTACCACTATAGGCTTTGAAGGCATAGCAACATTCTATCTCTTTCTGACATAAAATTGACATTCCTTGCAAGATTTAATCAATTAAAACGCATCATTAAAAAGTGTTGGCCAAAAATAACCAGCACATATAATTTTAATTGTTGTGGTTCTTGCAAAAAAATGTCCTCCTACAGGGCTATTATGGTATTTCTCTAAAATTTTCTTGGCTTGCTCCTCATTTACGCATCTTAGCAAGATGTCGTTGAAATTTGTTTTAAACAGGACACCCTCCAAAAGGACATAATTTCTATTCTATAGGCGATAGAAATTTCTTTTAAAAGATGGGAGATTAATCGGATACCTTCCTGTCTGCATAAAATTTATCCTGTCATCAGGCCAGTTGCTCTGCGAATTCTTTTCATTTATTAACATAGTTTTCAGAACTCCAAACTCTATCGTTGTTTCATTGTTTTTAGTAATATATTCACACAGTCCTTTTCCCTTGACGGTCTTGACAGGTTTGACTTCAATGTCGTATTCTAGGATCTTGGTGATCCAATTAGCTCTTTTCTCAGTTATTTCTCCCTCCATGATATATTCTCGCACACTAGGATGTGGAACATAAACAATCACTTTATTATATGATATCAAATGCTAGAACTTCTTAAGCCCTTTAACAATGGCAAATGCCTGCTTCTCTACAAAGTTATACTTTACTTCGTACTCTTTCAAAGTTCGTGAGTAGAAAGCAATAGCGGACTCCCTTGTATCTTCATCATCCTTCTGAATAAGCACTGTGGCAATACTATTTCCACCACCAAAAACATAAATAATAAAATCTTTTGACAGGTCTGGATTAACCAACATAGGGGTAGAAAAAATAGCTTCTTTTACAAGCTTGAAATCTTTTCTAGCTTCCATTGTCCATTTGAAAATCTGATCCTTTTTGAGCATTAAGGTAATAGGACGAACAATGCCTAAAAAATCTGCAATAAATCAGCTAATAAAATTGACCTTACCTAAGAAAGACTGCATACCCTTTTTGTTGACAGGTAATGGAAGTTCCCGAATCACATCAACTCTTTTTGGATCAATAGCAATGCCCTCCTTAGAGATGACATATCCCAATAGCTTTCCTTGGGGAACTCCGAACACACATTTCTTTGGATTCATAGAGATCTCGAATTCCTAACACTTCTGCAAAACAAGCTCCAAATGATCAAAATGATCATCAGCAAATTTTGAGAATACTATCAAGTCATCCAGATAAATGAGTATGATTTTGTGGATCAAATCTTTAAAAGCAATGTCCAAAGCTTGTTGAAAAGTGGCTCCGGCATTTGAGAGTCCGAAAGGCATTTTAGCATATGCATATGTTCCCCACTTTGTGGTAAACATTGTTTTGTATTGGTCTTCTTCCTTTACCCGGATTTGGTTATAGCTCGAAAAACCATCCAGCATTGAAAATATTTCGGAGCCAGCAACAGTTTGCAGAATTACCTCCATTGAAGGTAGGGGATAATGATCCTTTAAGGATGCTCTATTTAGATCTTGGAAGTCTACGGACAGGTGTATATCCCCATTTTTCATTCAAACTGGCACTAGGTTTGACACCCAAGTGCTTTGTTTGATCGGGAACACTATTCGAGATGCGATCAACTTGTTCAACTCCTGTGACATGAGAAATTCTATCTTTGGGTTCATAGGTCTCTATTTTTGATGAACTGGTTTCACCCCCTCTGATAGCTTAATAGTATGCTTGATGATCCGGGGATCATATCCCTTAAGATCATCATATGACTAGGCCACTACGCTTGGATATTCTTAGCAGAAGTGTCTTAGTCTATCTTTATTCTTTTACGACACCTCTTTCCCAACTTTGAGCTTCCTATCTTTCTCGATATGCAAATCGGTATAATCGCCTTTGTCAGCCACAAGCTTCCTTTTATCTCTCGTTGCATCATCAGAGTCGAATAGGCTTTCCGGAGTGACCAGGCCTCTCGGGAGTTTGTTGGATTTTAACTGGATGATTTAATCTCCATAAGCTTTGGCAATCTTTGGTTGCAGCTGATTTGTGAATTCTCCAGATGATTGGAGGAATGATACAATATGAGCATCACTATCAAATACTTGCCAATCTTGATTGTTATCTAGGGCAGCGGGTCTTACAATTACCTTCACCGAATGTTTATTTTTAAGTAATTCAGAGGTCGGCTCGAACTGAGCCCCAATAGTTGCCATCCTGTTGGCTTTAGAATTCATTTATTTTGGAATAGCCTAAATATTGAATGCCTCAAAGTTATCAATCAGATCCCAGATTCTATGTTGGTAAGACCACATACGGATATTCTTTGTGGTCGGAGTTCTACGAATTTGGTTGACTACCAACTCCGAATCTCCAAAGACACTTATCTGCCTTGCACCCATTTGCTCCGCAAAGCTTAAACCATGAACGAGACCTTCATATTCAGCTTCATTGTTTGAACATGCAAACTGGAAGCGGTAGGACCTCAAAATATTTTCGTTAGTCGGGGATATCAAACAAATCCCTGCTCCAGCTCCTCCTCTACATCTAGCGCCATCAAAGTATAATGTCCATATTTCTGAAGATTCTTCATTTTCGGGTCCTTTAGTAACTTTTGGCATGATCTGCCCTTCTTCATGTATCACATAGGTTCCAAGGCCAGTTGCATGGTAATTCCTGAAAGAGTCTGTATCAATAAATTCTTTCAACAAATTTTCTTCATCTTTTGTTCGGGAGCTAGTAGCCTCCTCTTCTTCAAGAAGTTCCACATCGTTCCTTTCTTCCTGAGAGATTGAAGTATGGGCTATTTCAAAATTTAGCAGAGCCTCATCAGCAACATGCTCAGAATGCAGAGTTTCTAACAATAGTTTCATCTTAGCCCCATGCTTAGTCCTCAGAATCAAGTGCAACCAATCTAGCACCAGATATCCTCCTACATTTGCAGTGAACTCTCATGACAAACAGATCCTGAATAGAGGAGGGATATCGATGAGTATGGTATCCTAATTTATAGTGACACTAGGGCAGGCAAACAAAGTCATGGGTAATCCCTTGATTATCCGAACAGTATCAACCTTGTTTCCATCAAGCTGCATGACTCCTTTGTTGAGAGGCTCATATTTTAGAACCAAAGTGTCAGCTACTTGCTTTGGCATGACAGTGGTGCTGGCACCAGAGTCGATCATACAGTTATGCAGCAACTTTTCACCAATAATCAATGTTAGAAAGAAAGGCTTAGGTTTAGGCTTACTTTCCCTTCCAGACTTGAGCTTCTCCTCTGGTTGAATTGCTAGCACTTTATCCAAGTTTGGCTTGGATACATCTTCCTCAGTAGAATGAGTAGGAATCTTCGCATTCTCTTCATTCGACAATTCCTTTTGTAGTAGCACCTTTTGCTCCGGAATAGCCAGGACGTCCCATAGAGAAGCATTGGTAGATGACTTCTTCAGTTGTTCCACCGCATTGAATTGCGCTTTCAACTGGTGATTTGCGATTGCCTGCTCTTTAGGTCTTGCGGCTGCCATTGGTTTCACAGTCGGTACATTCGGTAGTTTGGTAACAGCAAAAGTGATGGGTGGAGCTTTTGTCTTCGGAGGAAGTGGATTCAGAGAGCTAAGAATAGTCATCTCTGATTGTGGTGGGGTTGGCAATAGGCTTGCTATCGGGCTGGGTATCGGTGGTGATATAGCATTGGTAGGAGAGGTTGTAAATTCTCTGGTGAATCTATGCTTAGAATGCGTATTATACTCAGATTGCACTTGGGGTATTTTATCAATAGGGATGTCGTTTGGAAATGCTAACTCTTCTCCTTCCATCCAAGAAAAGAGAGCCTAGTCTAGGACAATATCCAACTCTTGCTGGATGGACATCCCCTGCATTTGAGCGGCAAGGACTGCATTGTCCATTTGCTGGGAGGCATATAGTGTGTTGTTCGAAATAGATGTGTTGCCTTGGCTATGTTGATCTATGATTTTTTGTTGCAGATTCCCTCATGGATAGTTTCACGGCATGTGTGCATCATTGCAAGGGAAGCACCATGAATTGGCATCTTCGGCTAAATTGTTTTGTCCCACCACTAGCTCCTTATTTGAACTAGGATGAACAGTCTGCATCGGTAGGGTTACTAGAACCATCTGGTTACTTGACTGGGCCGAGGTATTCTCACGCGATCTATCTTGCCACTGATTGGATTGGTATGGAGGTTTTCCACCTTGGTAATTTTGGTATGCAGGCTTTTAATAGTTGTATTGCTACCGCTTCAAAGTAGTCAATTCATTAGTCATAGCCCGCATCTGTTCTCTCATCTCGTTCATTTTGGTAGCCATGGGGTTCGACACAAGAGCTACCATTGGGGCCGTGCTTGGAATGCTTCCAAGATAGATGTACATAGATTGGGGAGGAGTCATAGGAGTGCTGCTGGAAGGAACCTCGGCCTCGCTGATGTTGCACTTGGGGAACAATGGCATGATGGGTCTCGGTGCCAACTTCCCTGCAGCGATTAGATTATTTTCTGCAGTGACAGCTAAGGCATAAGCATCTAGAAGAGTGTCTCCATCCAAAGCTTGTAACATCAAGGAGATATTAGTGTTGATTGACTTTAGGTAGAACATGAATGCTAGATCCGAAGGTGATCGGTTGCCTACATGAACTCTTTGCCAAGTCAAATGGAACCTCACATTGAAATTAGGTAGAGCTTCATGGGGGGCTCGCTTTATATTTTCCAGTTGATGGTACAATGAAGATTTATCGCCAGCGTTTGAAAAGTGCTTGTAAAATGGGGTCCCGAGCTGGTCCCAAGTAGCAATAGTACCAGCTTGTAGAGTTTTGTACCATTTTAGCACTTTTCCTCAGAAGGAAGCAGCCAACAATCTGAGGGCTACATTTTCATTAGATACACCATGTACCAAACATACATTTGCTACATCTTGCAGATGCTCCATTGGTGTCTTTGATTCATCCTCTGAATATTTAGGGATAGCCTTTAGAGCAGAAACAGGGATGGGGGCCCAAGCTGCAGGAGGCATAGGTGCTACTAATGGATTGTCAGAGTTGCATGCTACATAGTTTCTAATAGCCATAGGTGCGGGTGGATTAGGTGATGTAGGAGAAGGTGGAGACGAAGGAGGTGAAGGGCTACCTTGACGACCTCTCAGGTGCACAAAAACTAAAGGCGGTACCAGCTGGCTGAGGACTCTTGTAGTCTATGACCTAGTTATAGGCCGATGGCTCATACACACTTATGAAAATCAGGTGAACATGCTAGTTCATGGTCCCACCGGGCGTGCCAGAAAAAGAACTATTGATGCAGTATTTTTGCATGTAACAGCAGTCTTATGGGAAACTTAGCTAATGGGGGATGTTGTGCACTAGCTAAGTGACCTTCGAGATTTTACTGAAACCGACTCTTCGCTTAGTGGGTGAAGTAAAAGGTAAGGGAGATTGCAGGAATGTAAAATTTACACTATAGGTGATGCACCAAATTCTTTAGACAACTTTACCAGAGCACAGTGCATAATGCAAAGGCCCAAACCACTAAATTGCTGTTAACTAAGATAATTTTCTCAAAAACACTTATCATGCAAAAATACCCTCTAATTTGTATAATGTAATCGAGCATAACTTTGTATTTAACAAAAAAGAGTCAGAGAAACATGATCTGTATTCATTCCAGCTATGAGAGGTTACAGAAACTGAAGAACAGACATTCATACAAAATGAAGATAACAACACAGGTCAATAGTTCCAACAATTGCTTGAAAACAGAAAGGCCGAATTTATTTGGCACAGTCCGAAGTCTTTGAATTAAAAACAACTATAAAACAAGGCTTACTTCCCAGTGCTTGGAAGTTTTGTAAAAACTTAATCAACAACCTAATTAAAGAAAACAAGGCCTTATTTATTGGCCACTCCACCACCTGGAGATGCATCAAGAGAAGAAAAACCCACGTGCAGTGATCAACAACCCAGATCATCTCGAGCCGCTACAGCAAACATCGATTGGCTAACAATATGCCAGCAAGGCCACGACACATAATGGAAAACCATGTAGCTGCAGGAGAGGACACACAACATCATAGCAAGAAACACGGTGGCAGGGAAGTACAAAAGATCCAATGATATTTCCAAGGTAACTAGCGCATAAACAAAATCACCACGTGTCGCCTAGATGGAGCCTGGTAGAAAGTAGCAAAGGCGCCCAGCAGAAAGCCGCGAGAGAGATCCATGTGGAGAGCTCCGAGCAAAATAAAGAACGAGGCACGACCAACTCGGAAAACAATAGCACGAACCACGTGGCACGTAGACAAAGACTGCCGAAAAGCAAAATGAAGAAAAAGTAGAAAGCTTCACGAGGAAGCCACATGGAGCGCTCCGAGGGTAGCGAGCATTTGAAAAATAAGGCGTAGCCACAAAGGTAAATATAAAACTGCAAGGGTCTTCGGCAGTTTTTTGTTGAACAATCCTCATTTTATTAAACAAGTCAAATAAAATGTCACGATTATCTAATCCATGCTAATTAATTGATTCTAAATTAATTAATCCTAAATCACTTTCTAATCAACATTAATAAATCCTCCATCTTTTAACTCCTCAAGAGTTAAATCAACTCATGGTCAACTAACCAAGTTGCACATGAAAATAATTTCTTTTAATTATCTAATTCCTCTTTTTATCCTCACAGTGGCATATTCCGATGAATATTCCTCTCAACCACCTTTCATTCACTTTCCCTCCAAAGGATTTTGAAAACCTCTCACATCCCCAATAACTCCTCTTACATTTTCATTTACTTCTCTTACACCCTTTCAAATTCTCAACCACATTCATTAAATTCTTCTTACAACCTTTTAAATCCTCTTACATTCTCATTTATTCCTCTTACATTCTCATTTATTTCTCTTACATCCCCCATTCCTCAACACATTTCCCAAAATGTGCTCCACCTTCCTCCAATAGAATTGTGAAACTTGGCACATTCTCATTGGCTCCCATTTTATCCCACATTCACCAATTCCTCTCATTCTTCAACCCTTGAGTTCTATAAATAGAGGCATTCTCTTCACAATATGGATCCACAACTTCAAGCATTATCACTATAGACATTTTCACTTCATAGAAATCACCATTTTCATCATTTTTAGCTAATTTATCACCATTTGGAGTCAATTTCACACTTAGAATCACATTCAACATCAAAGCTTATCAAAGGGATTGGGAAAGGGCTTCCTTTTCACATCAAAGGAGCACCACTCCCCCTAGGGGATGGAGGTTTGCTTAAGTTAGACTAGATTACATGCTTTGTTTGAATCATTTCAAGTTTTTATCATGTTTTCTTGTCTTCTTGATCAAATAATTTCATAGGGAGAAAGGATAACTTTAAGAAACCCCCCCCCCCCCCTCAGTGAAAGTGTAAAATCTTGGTGAATCTTATGCACATTATTAAAAAAATAAAAATTCCTAGTGAATCATAATGAATAATTGGTATAAAAAAAAATCACTGAAAAGATTAATTATAATGGAGAATCTCTCCTTTAAATATTTGCATAGTTGGTTGGCACAGTTCCCCCATTTTTAATTTTTTTTTAATATTGAAGTAGGGGCCTAGGGGCGGCAACTACCGGGGGGGTCAAGGGACAGTGCCCCTTGCAGGGGTCAAGGGGGTAGAGCCCCCTTGTGGGGGTTGAGGGGCAAAGCTTCTCACCACCAAGCATAAATTCACTATTGAAAATACATTGGAGAACACACGGATGAAGTGTTTTTAAAAAATGTCACTTGAAAAGTAAGACTAAATGAAACTTGAAAATTTTACCATTGATTAGATTTTAAATCGGACGGTTGCAAGTTCATTCTATGAGAAAATATCGGTGTGAGTGAACATCATCGGTCGGACACTTAGGGATGTCCTGCTGATACAATGATGATGACATATGTCATGAACTATTGGCAACATTGAATGATGGAGATCAAACAGAGCTTTGGTTGGATGTCTTTCCAGGAGCTTGGTAGGAATATTGTAGATTCCCTTCATGATTCTCTGGATTACACAAGTGGTGTACATGTGCCTTGGTGGACTCCAGGTGGAGTATGGAAGCCTTATTGGTGTGAGTGAACATCATCGGTGGGACACTTAGGGATGTCTCGTCGATACAACGATGATGGCATATGTCATGAACTATTGGCAACAGTGAATGATGGAGATCAAATTTTAGGCCTCAACAACCTTTTTAAAAGGAATGTGCATATAAAGTCACGGAATTGACTTTCAACCATTCGATTAAAAAGCTAATCGATGGAAATAAATAAAAAACGTATTCAAGGCTAAAATATCCCTAAAATGAAAAGGTAAATTATTATTAGTGGTGATATTTCCCAAAAATTAATTGTAGGAATATACAATTAATGGAAAATATAATTAATATATGTAATTAAAGTATAAACCACTGGTGAATTAGTTCCAATGACGCATCGTTTAAAAAATAATGCATTGGCGAATTAATCGAGATAAATTTATTTTTTTGTAAAAACCTGATGATTCAACATCCTTTCCAACTTGTATTATTCACGATATTTGGAGGTCCTGATTTCAAATATTTTCCAATTGGCTAAGATTCACCACTAAATTTTTCCCTGATAGGGAGTGTTTTGTTTGATTTCTAACATGTTTAACACTTTTTTGATGTTTCTTGTTAGTTGATTGCAGATTAGACACTCACATATATATGTCTTTGCCACATCATGTGTGTGAGTATTATGCTGTTCTAGTTTAGGAATTGTATATAGGCATCAAAAAAACATTGAGAAATTCCCTCATGCTTATATTGTTCTAGGTTGCTAGGCTCCTCATGTAGGGTCGGTGCTTTCTTCATGTTAGGAAGAAACCCGAGGAAGTTCAAAAACTTTGTGGTTGGGCAAAAAAAGTGCCTTAACTTCACTCTTGGCCTCGACTTGTAGAGTCATGGTGGTTGAGGACAAATATTCTTTTATTATATGGATATACTTCTTTGAATTATACTTATATGGCTTGCTTAGCCAAAACTATAGTTGCATAAATTATCTTCACGAATGTATTTGGTGTATTGATGTAAACTTATACTTGCAACATTGAAACAGATGTAATGTAACACCCTATTGGTGTATGAGATTGTATCTCATTATTGTAACATGCCTTAGAGAATTTATGGATATTTTATTTAAAATATTTATATCACTTTCCTTATTTGGAATAAGCATTTCTTTATGGGATACTATTTTTAGTATGTGAGTTTCTGAGCTTTACATTTTGAGATATAAATAACAGTAAATTAGGTGTATTTCTTATATAAAAAAGATTCTAAAGTCATTTTTCATCAAATAAATAATCTAGAAGAGCAATTTCAAGACCCAAGCATTCAAGAATTCTTCATATGAGCATTCAAAAATAAGTAATCAAGAAAGTTGATGTCTTGGATCAGCATTATTGTGTTTTTACAAGTCTTCAATCTCACTTTCATTCAAGATCTAGCATTGTCAAGGGTTGATTATGGTTGCCTAAGGTGAATCATGATGGATTATAGGTTGGGGAGATGCAACTAGCAATCAAGCCAAGCCTAATGACTTATTTCCTAAGTGATTTCATCCTCAATTATCACTCTACATTCAGCCCAAGGATGGTACATGCATTATTAGGGCTCATTTGAGTGATTAGAGATCTCTCAAAGCGAGTCATTCATCTTCATGTTTCATTTCATGCATCTCATTATAATGCAAAATAATAGGGTTGGATTACATTTCAAACTTCCCAATCTTAGATACACTTAAGGTTAGGGTTTATGTTCACATTTACATTCAACTTTCATTGTTTCTATTAAGGTTTGATTAATAAATGATGGGTTTGACCGAGACAAACCCCCCATAAGAAAATCAACTCTATATTATGTTTTGCAGGTTCAGATCCAAAAATCAGTTTGGAAGGGAAAAGAAAAGATTGGAGCACAGATCTAAAATTTGAATTCCTAAAAAAATAGAATGGGACTGATACGCCAAAAGCGGCATATGATTCCCACTACATGAAAATATCTAGATTTTATAGATCTTGAATCTACACTATTAGAAACCTATTCTAGACTAGAAACCCTAGTCTAGGACTTATACACCCAGAGTGGCGTATGAGTCCCAATGTGCCCTAATTGCAATATTTTTCAGTATTTTGAAGCTCATTCAAGTCCTCTTCAGGTTTCCAAGTGCACATCTTCCATCTCTTAGCTTTTTATTCTATTTTACATGCTTTTCTAGGTCATTTAGTGAATTATTGCATTTCATTAGTCTTTCCAAGCCCTAGCTTTGTGGTGAACCTCTCTCTAGTTTATAATCAGACCTAGGACAACCCTATTGCAAGATCTCTTTCTCCTTTGCATACTTTGGATTGAGATCTCTAGGGTTTTCCTTGAATGAATGATTGTGAAATGTGTTGTTCTATGTCCTAAACCATAAAGCAATCCATTTTTCATTGTTTTAGTCCTAAAAACCCTAATTTCCTCTATTAATTGAATAATATTACATTATTTAATTAGTTCACTTTTTCATCATTTTTACTAATAAATAAATTACATTTTTTTAATAAATTCCTAATCTAACTTTATTCCTCTTGATTAATTAAATAACATCAATTATTTAATTATGTCGTTAATTCACCCTATTCCCTTAAGTTAATCAAATTATTAATAGTTAATAGTTTAATTAATCACTTTCCCTTAAACTTGAATAATTAAATAAATTATTTAAACATCATCAAAAAGGTCAAACAAACAAATACAACTTTGTTTGTGAAAGTCAAACATGACTTGCACATTCAACTCAAAAATGATTAAAATTAATTAAATCAATCAATTAATTACCTTCACCCACTTTCATGATTGAGCAAATTACGATCCCCCCAATTGCTCACTCTGATTGGCTAACTGATCCATCTATTCCTGAATGATTCATTTTTTCTTCAATCCCATTGAAGGCTCAACATGATTTCTTCACTTCCATAGATTATTCAATCTATTTCAACAATTCCACTCTACATTCAAAATTATTTCTTCAATCACACTGATTACGTAATAAAAATACATTAATTATTCCCATTTAATTCCTCTCAATGGTTTTGAACCGTTGATCTAGATATTCTACTATGCAATCTTGCATGTTCATTTTGAAACACAAATTCTATATAAAAATCATCTTCTTCCTAAAAAATGATCGAAAGAATCAACATATTTTGCACAATTAAGTAATGCCAAAATCACAATTGACCTTTTGAAGCTTTTACATACATCTTCAATCAAACACATCTCTCATCTTTGAAGATTTTTGCAACACACAATGCAAGCTTCACATTGATACAAGGAACAATCTATCTTTGTGAACACACTTCGACATGGGATGGTTAAGCTACATTGTATTGAATTCATTGTTATTGTTCTGTTTCAATTGCTTTTGTGAATTCATTGTTCTTCATAGTTTCATTTTATGAGTAATGGGTATGAATCTTAGCTTTTGTTTGGATTATATTAGTTTCAATTCAAGCATGTTTTTATCTCTTAATGCATATTGTTTCCCCCCTTACACAATTATTTACCATTTCCTCCATCTATTATTAAATAATTGTTTTAAATTATTCAATATTTCATTTCCAGCTTTTCTTATATAATTAATTTTTTTTTTTAATTATTTAATTATTCATTTTTCCTCTCCTAAATTAAATAATTGTTACAATTATTTAATTTATTTATTCTTTTCCAAGCCTTATCTCTCACCCAATTCATTGGATCATGGTCCATTATTCCCATCCTTATCTCTTTTCTTCTCAATTAATCTCATCCATTGATCATCATAGATCATCATTTGATCCTTACCCTTGATTTGAATTTGTATTTCTATAAAAGGAAGTCATCAATTCCATTTCAAGGTTAACCACAATTTTCAATATTTTTATATTATATCACTCATATTCATCTTGAGATACTGCTATCATACATCTACATTGAGCTTATTGTAAATTATGCACACTACATATCTAAGAGCAAACAAGAAAAAATGAGAAGAGCAATGGAGGAGAATCAACTTTGGCACATGTGGGAAATGAGGTATTATTAGTTCATTAATTTAATTTCCTTTGTCATATTGTGCTTCATTGTTAGATTAGGGTCTCCATGGCTTGAATTTAGGTAGTTTTGTAGTTGTTTTCGATGATCCATGTCTTTCCCCTAATTTTCCTAGTTGACACATAAACATTGGAGAATAAAATTTGATTACCAAAATCAAAATAGGTATCTACCAAAGATTAAAAAATGCTTACTATAGTAACGGAAAAAGTAGCCTTTTTCCTTACTTGGTTTTATAATTGACATTAAAACTGAATTAATGATGTCTTGGAGTGGTGTTGTAATGTGTTGTACACATTCACACTATTCTATGACCTTTATTTTACTAAAATATTCCTTAATTGATCCTCTGCAAGGGTGTTGTAAACTGTTGTAACACACTTTCACACTTTTCTAGGATGCATTTGCTTAATTAAGCCTTATGGGCCCCTTTTTAATAAAATGTATTTAAATGTGTACCTTATTGAAGTATTGTAAAGTGTTAAAAGGAAATTTTACATTTATCTAGGTGGTAATTAATTAATTGTGGGTAATTGGAGTAATTAACCCCCTTTTAATTAAAATTTAAGCGTTAATTTTGACACCTCCCAAAGATCTATCTCAACACCCATAATTTAATTAATAAAATATTTCATTGGGAAAGGTTAGGTCTTGGAAAATGGTGCTAGGACCCATTCACCCTAGGTGGTGAATGGGTCCTCCCTTAACATGACCCCCTTTTTCAGTTGATCTGAAATGGGTTTTTAGTCTTCTTTCAATCCCCTAGGGTTAGGTCCTAGTAAAGTGAGCGAGGACCCATACACCCTAGGTGGTGAATGGGTCCTCCCTTAATGAGATCCCGCTTTTTGAATTCATTCTAGTGAGAATTCAATAATGTTTCTTTCAAGATCTAGTGTCAGCCTTAATTGTTTGAATTTCGGGGTTAATCTCCTGATTTAGTATAAATAAGGGGTTAATTCACATTGTTTCTCCTAGAAATTTTACAAGCATCCTATCACTTTCAAGTATTCAAGCATTATAGAAAATAGGATTTCACAAGAGCATTCATAAGGCATTTGAAGGAAGATTTCAAGAGTTTATTGCAGCAATTCAAAGTCATATCACCATGTCAAGGGTTTGATGCATTCATTCATGTTGTTGAGATAAAGAGGTAGATGTAGAATTGAATATCTACTTGCAAGAATTGTTTCACATCATGTTGAAGGATCAATATCTACATTCTTCATGGTCATTTCATGTTAATTTGTAGATTTACATTTACAAGACATTATCCAAGGCATCTACATTGCATTATTTCATGTTCCATGCTTCAATTTCCTTATTTCATCAAATTTTTTAATTACCTAAAATGTATTTGACCAAGGAAAAACCCTATTCACTAACAATCAACAAGTTCTATAGGTTGAAGATCAAGTGGATTGAGTTTAGAGAAAAAATGTAAAACTTGTCAAGTTGCAAAAGTTGTCATTCAAAGTACAAAATAAAGTAATCAAAGATACAAAATTGCATACAAACTTTTAGAAGTTGATAAGGGTATGTGTAGGATCATCATGGAAAAAATAGGCCCTTAAGTGGCAATGAAAATTCAAAAAATCAAAGTTAGGCAACTTGACGTAAAAAATTGAATAAGTTATGTATATTATTTCAAAAATATGTAAGAATAGAATGTATAGAAAATTGAATGAAGTTTCTAAACTACTAGGTTTTTTTAAAAAAAAAAAAAATCTATTTGGTGAAGATTTAAAATTTCAATGGAGTAGTACTTAAATTTGAGGGAAAAAATAAGAAGTAGGTGTTTGTCTGACCACCTTAACCACAATAAAATGATAATAATTTTTTATAAGATTTTAGATATAAGTAGAGGACTCATGTCCCGATGTGATGCATATTATTTTGTAATTTTTTTCCAAATAAATAATTAATTATGAATTTTTTATTACAACTTTAAAAAAATATAAAAAATCGTATGTCTAACCACCTTAACTTGGTCAAAACTTCATGATTTTTTTTTATTAATCCTATAGTATGTGAAGCATAGAATGTGACACATGTTCCATATTAAAAAAATGTGATACCATTTGAAAGCTATAGATGTTTTTCAATCAACCTATCAATTAGGACTTTAGTCGTAATTCAAATAGAAAATGAATAATAATTATTTATTAAATTCAAAGTAAAGCATAGTTTATATTGGTGGAAATATGATAATATCCTTTAAAAACCCTTTTCATTTCATCAATTTTGGGTAAAAAAAAAGTCATCAGCCACATGGGCCATCATATCACTTACATATCGTCACTTTTTGGCCCATCATGATCTTGTACATACCCATAATAGGGAATTTGAGACTGCAGACATCAAGTAATAGGACCCTAATCTTAGTTTCATAAACCCTAACAGGGACCCATTTTCCACTAAAGGCGAATGAGTCTTCTATGGCCTAAAAAATCAAGTTTTTGACAAGGTACACACCATTCGAAGCTCTAAAAACTCTCCTCATAGTTTCTATAAAATTTAGGGTTAGTTTCTGATTGTTATTTGCATCTTTTGGCTCTCATAATTGAATATTTTAATAAGAAAATTAAATTAGTGGTATACCATCTTGTTTATTCATTGTAGTAAACCCTACTTTTTCTAGTAATCATTTTGGTGAACCCGACATATTGAATATTGCAATATTCTAATTTTTGGAGTCTCATTGCATATTAAGTTATATCTTGCATTCGTTTTCATTTATATTTTCATTGAATGAAGGTCTCATTTGGGGTTACTTGTTTTGCATTGAAATCTTGCATATCATATAGGGTTTAGATTTGCATTGTTTTGCATCTCTCTAAATCTAAAAGTTACAGAAAAAAATAAGTAATTTTGTATCTCATTTAGATCTCATACAATTGCATTTGAAAATCAAAAAAAAAATTCATTTCAAATTAGGCCTTGCATTGCATCTTTTCATTGCATTTTTACATTGAATTTCTAGAAAATCTGAAACTGAAGTTCAATGTCTCAGACCTGGAACTGAGAGATGTAACTAAGAACTTGAAAATAACTAAAAAATAGTTTAAAATACCTAATAAGGAACCATTCACCTTTATTGATGAATGATTCCCTAATCAGGTATGTTATGGACCTTATGGGAACTGAAAAAGCATCAAAATTCACTTTGAAATTCACATAAACACCTCAGAAACATCTAACCAGGACCCATTCTCCCTTACTAGTGAAGGATTCCATGTTAGCTATTGCTCTACTTTTTCAAGACATTAAAATATTAGTTTTTAGCTTCTATTTGGTCTTGTGGGTATGTACAGGATCATCATGGAAAAAACAGGCCCTTAAATGGCGATGAAAATTCAGAAAATCAGAGTTAGGAAACTTGACATAAAAATTTGAATAAGTTATCTATATTATTTCAAAAATATGTAAGAATAAAATCTGTAGAAAATTGAATGTAGTTTCTAAATTACTAGGTTTATTTAAAAAAAAATCCATTTGGTAAAAATTTGAAATTTCAATGCAGTAGTACTTAAATTTAAGGGAAAAAAATAAGAAGTAGGTTTCTGTCTAACCACCCTAACCACAATAAAATGATTAAATTTTTTTATAATATTTTAAATAAAGTAGAGGACTCATGTCCTAGTGTGATGCATATTTTTTTGTAATTTTTTTCCAAGTAAATAATTAATTATGATTTTTTTATTGCAAATTTTAAAAAATATAAAAACTTGTTTCTCTGACCACGGTCAAAAATTCATGAAATTCAATTTGTTTTACTCCTATAGTATGCAAATCATAGAATGTGATTCCTGTTTCAGATTCAAAAAATGTGATACCGTTAGGAAGTTATATATGTTTTTCAATTAGCCTATCAATCAAGACTTTAGTCGTAATTCAAATAGAAAATGAATAATAATAATTTATTAAATTCAAATTAAAACATAATTTATATTGGTGGAAAGCTAAGAATCTCCTTTAAAAACTATTTTCGTTTCATCAATTTTGGGTAAAAAATAGCCATCAACCACATGGGCCATCATATCACTTACATATCGCCACTTTTTGGCACATCATGATCCTACACATACCCTGTTACCTTTCTTTTTCAGTTTCCTGATTTGTTGTTTCATCAAATTCATTGCATTTAGCTTAAATTTATTCATTTTAGTGCATTATAAAAATTCAAAATTGCATCTACAACATTTCATTTTTAGATTGTTTCATGGTGTAATTAGCAAATTACATTGTTTAGAATCTGAAAACTGCATTTACACATTTCATTCTAGGACATTGCATTGCATAGATTAATTTTCACAAATGTTAGTATCCATCTTTTCCAAGTTTGCAAAGAAAAAATTATTCAATAAGCATGTTAGCCACTCATTCAATAAATTTCCTAGTTATGAGAGTCTCTTAGTGCAAGAGGGTGGAAATATTGACACTTTCCTTAAATGTACACCCCTCACTATCTCTCCTATTTGTGGGAATGATGTGATGGAAGAGGATACAAGCATAGATAAACATTAAGATCATAGTTGTTCTTCTCTCGATACCCCCCCTATTAGTGACGAAGGCATCTTGGTTAAAGAAGATGAAATAATTGATAATTATGAAAGTCTTGCTTGTCCTTCTCCTCCTCCCCCTTGGAAATATATTATGACACAAGATGGTCAGATCATTGCCACTACTTTAATTAGTCTACATTCCTCTCCTAACACATCCCCTACTTGTAAGAATTCTTTAGTGAAAGAGGATACAATTATAGACAATCATGAAAATCACATTTATGAGTAAGACATGTTTGTGTTAAGAAATACAATGATTGATAGCTATGACAATCCTACCTCTCCTACTTGGGAAGACATTATAGGACATTGGGATGTAGAACTGTAGATTTAACCATGACAATCAAATTTGTTCTTCTCCTAATAACTATTTTATATGCAAAGAAGATAGTTTGGTGTTAGAAGATACACTTATTGATAGTCATGAGAATATTGTTTCTCCCTTTCATAGTGACCCTACCATTTGGGAAGATCTATTTGAACAAAAAACTCCAACCATTGGTGATCATGAAACTCATAGTTGTTCTTCTCTTGATGTCTCCCCAATTTGTATGATGAAGCTACTTTACAAAATCTAATCATGGAATGTGATGAACATCTTAAAAGATCACCTACTAGGGTAGATATTATGGTAAAATATAATGAGACCTTAGAGAAAAAGGATGAAACCATGGACAATCATAACAATCAAATTTGGCCTTCTCCTAATATCTTTCCTATTCATGGTGAAGATACTTTTGTGTTAGAAGATCCAATTCATGAGAGTTGTGAGAGTCATATTTTCCTCTCTTCTCCTAAGAAAAACACTATAAAACAAGAGACTTTCATCATTAATAAGCAAGAAAATACAACTATTGATCACTCCCTTACTTGTGATGAAGACATTTTAGAAGAACCAAACAATGAATGTCATGGACATCTAGTTTGTTGCTCTCCTAAAAATTATCCTTCTAGCCCGAAGATATCATGATGCAAGAAAATGAGAACATTAAAACATGTCTTTCAATAAATAGTGACGTGAAATCCTTAGAAGAATATGATGAAGTGACATTAGACTCCCCTTCGCTAAGAGATCATGAAAATAAGGACAAATGTGTTGAGGTTATGAACATTAGAACTCCTTTGAGTCCTCTAATTATTGAACCACCTAAGCCTCAAACTATCATTCATCCACCCTCACAACAACCACAAGTTCAAAATAAACCCAAGCTCATCTTAGAACCACCTCAAAGGAAACTTGATAATGATAATATTTCACAACAACTGAGTTACAACATTTCAAACATATATAACAAGGTGTATATAATCAAGACCGATCTTGAAACCAAAGTTGTTTGCATATTGAGAAAGAAAAAGAAAAGGTTATTGAAGAGGTCACAAAATTATTAGAAGATGCTTCGAGTTCCTTTGATTTTATACCTACATCAATGCGCAAGTACAAGATCATAACAAAAAAGTCTACAAAGGGAAACAAAAAAATGGTAATATCAATACAAAATTCAAAAGAATCCACTTCAACCACTCTAGAAGAAAGGACAACATGTACAATTTTTTTTGATAAATTTGATTATGAACAACCACCAAATTTGAAAGAAATGAAAAAAATTTATGGAAGAGATTACAAACTTATGAAACAACTTGGGTATAGTGGAAAAGGATGTGGTTCTAGAGAACAAGGTATTTGTGTCCCTATAGATCCTAACACACAAGAAATGATTCATGGTCATAGTTATTGTCCTTTGATAGAAATCAAACCATCAAACAAACCTTCACTTAATATCAACAACCTTACAAAATATTCTTCCAAGACAAGTTTAACTTTGGTTCATGCTTAACTAATAGATACTACATCTGGGAACATTTCATTATACATGCATCAAGTTGATACTTTGTTTACTCATCATAATCAATAACAATAGTTGTTGCTCCTTGCCATGTAATAGTTGTAGGATCGTAACATACTCACTATTGCATGTTTTACACTCATTGCAAATAATTTCCTTTTTGTAAGGTGAAGCATACCATCATCCATCCTTGACTCACCCTTGTCTCCCACTTAGTGGGGGAAAGGGGTTAGGTATCTTTGTCCTAGTATGGAACTTGATGTTGTTCCTTTAGCTAGTTGTCTACCTTCCATTTATACTGATCGAGATTAGGAGGTAGATGACCTGCTTTAGGTTGAATCTCTTGTGCCTTACTAGTCTTTTGTTTTTCTTTATGATTGCATGTGTGATCCCCCGTGACGTTTTGTTTTATGTCTCTATCTTTTTGTGAATTTCTCTATATGGACCTTCATTCTTCTCTATGTCATAATCATTTCATTTGTTGTAATTTTTTCCTCAAGATATTTAGGGTTTTTCAAGGAAAACTCTCATGTCTTAGATCAAAACATTGTCCACTTTAAAGAAATTTCTCATAGCGATGGTGTAGAAACCACTTTAAAGTGGGGGCATACATAGATTATATCTTTTGGAAAATTTCATGGCATGATTTTTCTTTTCTCTTGTGATGTGTCCTCTTCTTGTTGGTGTCATTGGGTTTTACACCACCCAAGAGTGTACGATCTACTAACATGGCATGATGAAAAGGAGGCATCCCATGGGAAACAATCTAACACTTTTGACTTGTGCTCTCTTAGAGACATTAGGAAATATTCTCCCTAAGAGGAAGACTGTTACACGAACAAGGAAAAATCCCATTTAACAATTTTTTTTACATGGTATTCAAAATCATTACATTATAGTGCCTTATTAAAGTTATCAGGAGGATAACTTTGGTATGGTTAGTATGATGAGAAGTCAATACAGTGGCATGCATTTCTCACTAAACCACTTCATTTGGACAACTCACCTAGTGGACAGATTGAGGTTCCACTAACCCAGAGTGAGAAACATATGTTTTTGACAAACAACCTCATTCTACATCGCGTTGGAATAGTTTTTCTTGATCCATTTTTTTGTTTATTTTTCTTAGCCTTTGATAGGGTATGATCATGTATCTTTGTTACTGCTACATACTTAAGTGTCTTGGATGTCTACTTTAGTGTGATTTTTTTTTAAAATGAAGGTAAAACTGTAGCTTAAAATTTGTAAATCCTATGTAACTATAGATTAAATTTTAGTATTCTTTGTCACAATCTCTTGTGTATGATTAATCTTGAACTAGATAAATTTTAATGTTGTAGAAAGTAGACAGAAGATTGTAGAAGAAATATAAGACAAAATAGAAAGGACACAACATGTATGTGGAGAAACCCTTTTGAGGAAAAACTCCACCAAGATTGGTATTTATTTTATTATTTAACCAAGTAAATAAGATTACAATAACATTGATTCAATTCTTCTCGATATACTTCCTTTATTCTTCAACAATTATTCTTCACACCTTGCAATATTTTCTCACAAAAAATCTCTCATACAATTGCTGCAATAATAGAAAATATTCTTCCTTACAAACTCATAAGAGTTATCAAATATATAATCACAAGGCCTCTTGAGAAAATCCATGCCTATGGTTGCCAAGTTGAGTTCTCATTTGCATGCACAAGTCAAACAAGAGTCTCCCTCAATGTTGGTGCCCAACACTGAAGTCTTAACCTCGTAGTTGTCAAAAATATCTCATTCAAGCTCATCCTCAAAGTAGGCGCCCAAATTGGGTCCCACTTAACTGATCATTGAAAATATATTTTCCATGCAATAGTTATAACTCAAAGATGCCAACTTGTGCGCCCAAGGTGGGCCTGAGTTAATCTTTGTTAACTAAAACATATCTGTCACCGATTCATGCAAAACAATATACATGAATGGTCCTCCATCTGTTAACTGAATGTATCCACCTATCATCTATCCATGCAATTGAAGATAACTAAAGCATAACTAAACTGAATTGAACTGAACCTCATAAACATCAATCCCTATTTTATAGGAACTCAACATGCATAAATCAAAATCCCTATTTCTTAGGAACCTAGGATGCATTTCTAAAGTGTACTCAATTCACCAACCAGTTAACTGAACCAAGGTGGATTCCACCTCCCATGTAGGTGCCCATGCGCTCCTATTTTTTAGGAGTTCTCCCAAGGTGTCCCCACATGCTCCTATTATTTAGGAATAACTACAAATATCAAATTAAATGTTTATTTCATTCCAAATTAATCTCTTCCTAATCCTAGTGTTGTGCAACACATTCTGAGGACTTAGGAGATACATGAAATATGTTTAGAATGCAATTAAATGGCATCCTAGTCCCAACATTCTCCCACTTGAAATTATACATTGCAATTATTCTATATAAGGAATCATTATTATGAATCAAGTACAAGACTCAAGGCCAATGGCCTTCGTGCACCATGAGAACTTTTCTGTAGGAATTGCTTGCGTAAGATAATCTGCAACATTGACCAAAGTGTCAACTTTCTCAATCAATACCTTCCCACTCTCAATAATTTCTCACACCAAGTGATACTGCACATCAACATGCTTAGTATGATAATGATACATAGGATTTTTGGCTAAAAAAGTAACACTCCGACTATCACATTCAAGTTTAATTTTCTTGCAATTAAAACCAATACTTTTCCCAAGTCTCTGTAACCAAACTGCCTCTTTGGAGGCATGTGTATTATCCATATACTCTACTTTTGTGGTGGACAAAGCAACTGTGGGATGCCTCTTACTCATCCAACTAACCACAGCTCCAAACAAAGTAAACACATAACCACTTGTTGAACTCCGACTATCCAGGTCTCCTGCCCAATCTAAATCAACAAAACCCTGTATGTCCAATGATCTATGCAAACTATCAATATCATTAGAACCATGATAAACCAAACAGTAATCAGAAGTGCCTCATAAATATTTAAACACCCTCTTAACATAAGTCCAATGTTCTTTACTAGGGTTATACATAGACCTACTTAGAACTCCCACTACTTGGGCTATATTTGGTCTTGTACAAACCATTGCATACATCAAACTACCAATTGCACTAGCATAAGGAATCTCAGACATTTCCTCATAACCAAAATTAGATTTAGGACTCATGTCTAAACTTAACTTCATGCCAACTGGTAAATGAATATTAATTGGTTTACTATCATGCATGTTAAATCATTTCAAAATAGTATCAACATATTGCTTTGAATTACGCAAAGCTTTCTATTACCTCTATCTCTATTGATCTCCATACCAAGGATATATTTTGTAGCCCCTAGATCTTTCATCTCAAATGTTTCAGAGAGTTTTTCTTTCAATTCTTTGATCATTACCTTGTTGTTACCAATAAAAAACATGTCATAAACATACAAGATAATAATTAAAAGTTGATCATGAATTATTTTTATGTAAACAAAATGATCTTCCTCACTCCTAACATAACCAATTTTTAACATCAAACTTTTGGTACCACATTCTCAGTGATTGTTTCAATCCATATAAAGATCTCTTTAACCTGCAAACCAATTCTTCTTTTCCTTTTACAACAAAACCATCAGGTTACCTCATATAAATCTCCTCATGAAGATCCCCATGCAAGAAAGAAGTTTTCACATCCATTTTCTCTATCTCAAAATCAAAAGCAACAACAATAGATAAAATGAATATAATTCAAGTTAATTTAGTAATAGGAGAGAAATATTTCATTAAAGTCAACTCCTTCTCTCTAGGAGTAGCCCTTGGCTACTAATCTAGCCTTGTACCTTTCAAGATTACCATCTGCTCCAATTTTATTTTTAAAGATCCATTTACAACCAATGGCCTTTATTCCTTTCCAAGAAAACTCTCAAGATTCCACGTGTCACAAGTATCCAAGGAAACCATTTCCTCATGCATAGCTTGTGTCCAAAGCTTGTTCTCATCTGAAGACACAACTTCCCTGTAAGATCTAGGTTCATCATTAGTACTCAACAAAGAAAATATACAACGAAAATCAGGTGGGCTATACCTATCAATAGGATTCTATTATCTTGTGGATCTTCTCAATGGGGTCTATACGTCTTCCTCAATATGCTCATCATAAGCATCTATTTCAAAACTATATGAAATCTCCTCATCCAATCCATCCAATTGTTCTTCAACATGTGTATCTTCTTGCTTCTCATTATTTTCCTCAAAATGCATTGTTCGAGAAGTATCCTTCTCCTTTGGTTTTTCTTCTCCTGAATAAGCTCTAAATTCCTTGAAAATCACATCTCTTGACAAAGTAATTTTTTGGGTTAGAGGATTCCAAAGCTTATAACCTTTTACATTTTCACCATAACCTATGAAAATTCATTTACGTGATTTTGGATCCAACTTAGATCGCTTTTCTTTAGGCACATGAACAAAATCCTCACAACCAAAGATCCTTAAATGTGCAACACTAGGCTTCCTACCTAACCACATTTCATAAGGGGTTTTATCTTCAATAGATGAACTAGGAGATCTATTGATTAAATAACAAGAAGTGCATACAACCTCAGCCCAAAGGAACTGATCTAGCTTAGCACTACTTAACATGCTCCTAGCTCTTTCCATTAAGGTTTGGTTCATCCTCTCTGCTATTGCATTTTTTTGTGGTGTATATGGAGTAGTTTTCTATCTCACAATTCCTGCATGCTTACAATAATCATCAAATTTTGTAGAACAATATTCACCACCATTATCTGATCTCAACACTTTTATTTTATGATCTGATTGTTTCTCAACTAAAGACTTAACTTCTTTAAACTTATTAAACACATTATATTTGTTATGCATAAAATAGATCCAAGTGTATCTAGAGACATCATCAATAAAAGTGACATAATATCTAGATTTTCCAATAGAGTCAATATCCATAGGACCCAAAACATTTGAGTGAATAATCTCTAATAATCTTTTAGCTTTATTTGTTCCTTTAGGAAATGGAGATCTAGATTGCTTTCCAAACAAACAATGCTCACAAAAAATCATTTTTTCCAATATTATAATTAAGAATACCATCAACCAGTTTCTTATTATGAATGGTCCTAAAACCTTTTTTACCTATCTGGCCCAATCTATGGTGCCACAACATACATGCATTTTTAGCTTTAGTTACATTTTCTGATTTATTCAAATTGGAGGTATTCATCTTAAACAAATTCCCAATCTAAGATCCTTTAGCAACCACCATATTCCCTTTCACCAATCTTTAACCACTCATATCAAATGTCACATGCATTCTAGAATCATTGAACTTAGATGCAAAAAGTAGATTTCTAGAAAGTCCTAGAATATGTAAAACATCACTAAGGGTATTAACCCTACCATCACTAAAACACAATTTTACCTCTCCTTTTCCTACAATCTTTGTTGTGCTATTATCTCCAAAGAAGGAATTGCTTCCATCATATTCAATATACTTTGAGAACCACTCCTTGTTAGGAGTCATATGATAGGAGCAACCTGAATCAATAAGCCAAGATTCATCACTAACATTTTTACATGAAATAATCAATGCATCGTTACTATCATCAGAGGATTTCTTAGTAGAAGCCTCAGAACTATTTTTCTTACTCTTACAATATTTCTTCATGTGTCTTGGTTTCTCACAGTTCCAACACTTTACTTTACTCTTACCAAGGGTTTTAGACTATCCCTTAGACTTACCCTTTCCTTTCTTGTCTACCTTAGATTCATTTTCCTTAGGTCTACCTCTTACAAACAAGGCATCTTGGGATCCCATTTTAGCTTCCTCCTCATATCCTCTGATAGGAGAGTAGTAATTACATTGTCCATCTTCAGATTTGCACCACTACCATTGATAGCAACAATTATATTTTCTCAAGATTCTGGTAAAGAACAAAGTAACAAAATGCATTTATCATATTCTAGCTTTATATCTACAGATGCTAACTGACTCAGAATCAAATTAAAAGCATTTAAATGATGTGCACAAAAATCACCATGTTTCATTTATTAAAAATATAACTGTCTTTTTACATACAAATTATTAGTAAGGCTTTTGGTTTGATAGATATCACCTATCCTCCTCCACATATAAAATGTGGTCTTTTCATCTAAAACATTCAAGAGAACAACATAAACAAGACATAATCTTATGATTCCTCTTGCATTCTTGGGTATGTGTAGGATCATGATGGGCCAAAAAGTGGCGATATGTAAGTGATATGATGGCCCATGTGGCTGGTGACTTTCTTTTTACCCAAAATTGATGAAAGAAAAAGGGTTTTTAGAGGAGATTCTCATATTTCCACCAATATAAATTATTCTTTACTTTGAATTTAATAAATAATTATTATTTATTTTCTATTTGAATTATGACTAAAGTCTTGATTGATAGGATGATTGAAAAAAATCTATAGCTTTCAAACAGTATCAAATATTTTGAATCTGAAACATGCATCACATTCTATGCTTCACATACTATAGGATTAAAAAAAAAAATTGAATTTCATGAATTTTTGACCAAGTTAAGGTGGTTAGACATACGAGTTTTTATATTTTTTTAAATTTGTAATAAAAAATTCATAATTAAATATTTACTTGGAAACAAATTACAAAAAAATATGCATCACATCAGGACATGAGTCCTCTACTTATATCTAAAATCTTATAAAAAAATATTATCATTTTATTGTGGTTAGGGTGGTCATACAAACACCTACTTCTTATTTTTTCCCTAAAATTCAAGTACTACTACATTGAAATTTCAAATTTTCACCAATTGACACAATATTAAAAGCTCCCACTACAACAAAAAACCCTTCAAACTTTTAAGAGAGAGGAATCCAAAACTCTACCCAACCATTGGCTCTGATACCAAATGTTGAAAATAAAGGTAAAAATGTAGTAAAAATGTAGCCTAAAATGTGTAAATCATGTGTAACTGTAGATTCAATTTTAGTACTCATTGTCACAATCTCTTGTGTATAGTTAATCTTGAATTAGATCAATTATAATGTTGTAGAAAGTAGATAGAAGATTGTAGAATAAATATAAGACATAATAGAAAAGACACAACATGTACACGAAGAAACCCTTTCGTGAAAAAAACCACTAGAATTCGTCTTTCTTGTTGTATGAGTGTGAATTTGCACCCCTAACACAAATTCCCCTTTCACCCCTTTACACTTTAGTAAATTGAAAGACAAGGTTTAATTCCACTTAAGCCTGCTACTTGCATTCCACTTGGCACCTTGTTTGTGTGTCGGTGGGGGTGTTTTTGTCAGGGATGACCATACGATGTGCAGATGTCCGTGCAACACCCTTATGTCCCTGGCAGATTCCTACAACTGGAGTCTATAGAGGCACTAAATTATCGATTGGAATTCGAAGAGTAACATCCCTCTTTTGCTGGCCGACCTGAATATGACCGTTTTTCATCTTCTCCTTCATATTCTTGACCATTCCATTCATTCTTGAGGTTTTTCAAGATTGAATTGAGCACTCTCTCCATTTCCACTCATCCATTCAAGATTTGTAGCAGCATTCTTCACTCCATTGCAGCAATCTAGCACTCCATCACTCTGATAGTGCAAGCGTAGGAAATACACCACAATAGCAGAGGCTTGAGTTCCTCTCATTCACTCCTCCACAAGCCTTGCATGCTTTGGACGAAGGTGGTAAGCTCCTCTCATCTCCTCTATTGTATTCAGTTGAGTAAGCAGATACTATTTTGTAGTGTTTCTTTCATACGTGGCAAGAGGATTGTTCTATGAAATTGTCTTCGTCACCCCTGTGGTAAAATACTTCTTTTATCATGTCTATATTTACCTTTCTCTTTTCTTAGTCTTGTTCTTTACTTCCCAAAACTGCTAGACTAGACTATCAGTCCTTTCTCAAGACTCCAACCTTGTTTATCTGGTTTTCTGGTCGTACGGACGCCAACACACCTATGAGACACCAGTGCATCATGCTATCATCTCAGAACTGCACTTCTGTCCTCAGACAAATAGCTACCTAAGACGTAGAGTTGACTCTAGAAATCGAATCGTCTAGTCCCCCTTTAATTCTTGGGATTGCAAAGTGATCGAAGGACACATATTCTTCATCATTCTCATCCTCTCTATGCTAACCTTCCTTTGAACTGAGGTGAGTTAGGGCAGCCTTTCTGCTCTTGGCCTTTCATGACTTGGGGCCTTGCAGTGGGTGGTCGCCCTTTCTTACATTTTTGGTGAACCTAATGTGAACCAATGTCTATCCATTTGTCAGCATCCTAAAAAATTTCTCATATACCTCTTGGTTGTTGTACCTTGGTGTGTTGTGAAAGTTTCTGAGCTTCACGACCCAGTCTACGACCTTTGGGCATATTATTAGAAGTCTATGACACCTTCTAATGGACAAGATAAAGGTCTCCTCTAGATTCACTACTAGCCTTTTCTTTGGTTCTGCGGTTGGTTTGTCCACACAAGAGCATGTGTTGCGAGGTGAATCTATATTTCTTGATGAGACTGATCACATCCCTAATCCTTCTGCATCACCAACCTCTTCATCCATATATTTGCATGAGGTCATCCATATCCCTTTTGAGTATGCCCTTAGCCTCAATAAAGGGTTAGGTGCACTGGAAAATCATCTGGAAGGCAACCCGAAGTTGGCTAGGGCTTCTAAGGTGATCAGTGAAATAAGATACATGGTGGAAAAAGATCGGATAGGTGTAGAACTCTTATCTAGTCTTGCTAGTCTGGATGAAGCATGTGCCCCCTCGAGCCATGGTCACATGATATGAGGTGGCCTCTTTGAGAAAGGCAAGAGGCAGTTGGAGATTTCAATGCCTCCCACATCTATGTATATGGTTGAAATGGCCCCGTCGATCAATATACCCTCTACTTTCAAAAGTTTTGATATTGTCAAAGTAAATAGGAACCCTTTGGGTTTCCACTTCACCCCTTCTACCACCTTCGGTGGTGGAGGATTCGGCAGTAGAAACTTTGGAAGTGGGGGTGGCATTGGTGAAAGAAGCACTGGTGGTGGCTTCGGCTCTGGTGGTGGCTCGAGCAAAAGTCACACTTGTGGTAGTGGCATTAGTGGTGGCTTTGGCAGTGGTCACGGTCGTGGCACTGACAGAGGTCACACTAGTGGTGGCGGTACTAGTGGCGGCTCTGGTAGTGGTTTCGGTGGTCCTATGTCTTCTAACGACCCTATTCTAAATACCCTTCTTCAAAATATGGGGAAGATGCAGAACCAGCTAGCAAACCTTTCCCATGCCTCAGCCCAACCTATCTTCTAGCCCTTCTTCCGACACAACCTATTTTTGGTTGCAATCCTAAACACTCCTTTCCTGAAAGGGATGGAGATTCCCAAATTTGAGAAGTATAGTGGTAAAGGGGACCCACAGACACATGTGTCTACCTTTAACACCTTATGCACAAAATTTTTCCATCACAATGTGTTGATGGCCAAACTATTTCCCTGATCCCTTAAAGATACAACACTAGATTGGTACTGTTCTTTGCTCGATAGTTCCATCTTCACATTCGATCAGCTTATGAATCAGTTCTTGTGATAGTTCCAAGCTAATATCACACCAAAGATGACTTTCTCAGACCTTGTTAGATGCAAAGAAAGGGACAATGAAAAGATTACAGACTTTATAGCATGGTACCAAGCACTCTTCTTACAAATCTCATATTTGTTAGTTGAATTTGATGTACAAAAGGTCTTCATAGGGAATTTATAGAGACATTGCCAAGAGAAATTCGCCCTTATGAAGTATCCTTATTTTGCACACTTGTGTGAAGCTTTACGAGAGTAGCAGCAAATGGTGGTTTAGTTCGGGGGTCCTCCCTCGCACTCTTGTCCCGAGGGAAGATCTATCGTATCGATCTGGAGAAGAGGTAAAACTATTGCGAATGTAGTAGCCACTATGGATAACAATGGCCTCAAACATGACCGAAAGTTTATAAAGCTATCAAAATCTTATTCTTCCATCTTGCAGAAGTTGGTGAAGGATAAGATCCTTACCCTGCCACATCCTAAACTAGTTATAGAACCATACCCTAGTTGGTATGAAGAAAATACTTATTGTCAATACCATCAAGTTAACAGACACAATACCGAATGATGTATGCTCCTACGTTGTGAGATACAGGATCACATTGAGGATGGTAGTATCTGTCTTGATGGAGGTAAGAAAAACATGAACAAATTAGTGGTGAAAGCTAACAGTGAATTGTAGATATACATAGACCCATTTCCTTCACATTCCGCCAACATGATTATCAATCCCTCTAATTCTAGCTCTCACCTTGAGGCGTATCTTAACATGGTTACTATTACTCCCTCTCCCTGCCTTGCGACCGGCTCGCCAGATATAACATTTACTTCGCAAGACGTGCCAAAAAATGGTAAACCTTCTTCGCTCTACATTATCACTTGCCTCAATGGCAACATTGTGACAACGGTCTTGGTCGACCCTACGAGTAGAGTGAATGTCATCTCGAAGAATACATTAGTCTTGAACTCCCTACAAAGGGAGGAGTATGAAAAAACAAAGTCTATCATCCAAACACATGATGTACTTTCTCTTAAATCCTATGGATCAATAACGTTGTCTATCCTAGTTGGACCTAGGAGTGTAGACACAGTCTTCGATGTAATTCTCGAGTCAGACCTATTCAAAGTGAAGCTAAGCATACCTTGGCTAGCTTCCATGAATGGGATCGCCTCCATAATTCATAATTGCCTTAAGTTTTCCCATGAAGGTGTCATGCATGTAGTACATGACACTGGATATTAGCCTATGGTATCTCATGGAGGATACTCGTTGGATCACTTTGGGCCCACTCCATTCGGTCTGCTCCCACAGAGAATGAACCTAATTTATAAGAACTATGTGAGGTACAAAACTGGGGGAAAAGGGCAGCCGAAATTGACCCTCCTCGTAGCAGAGTAGCCATCTACCTCCTCTTCATGAAAAGGAAAGAAAAATCTCACTCCCTCTCAAGCTGGAGTGTCCACTTCCCTCTCTTGGGAAGAGTATTGGATGAACAAGATTGGGTTCTACCCATTGAGTCTGATGATGCCTCCTTGGCGAAAGCCCAAGATCAAGATATCAGATCTCCCTAATGGATCCCCAAGACCCTAGAAATATCTGTATGATAGAAAGAAAGGTTCATAGAGAGATTTTTCCCCTCGACCTCTTCCTGTCCCCTCGAACAGGAAAGGTTCCACTCCTAAAGTGGTAGAGTCAACTCCTCCCACCATTTCTGAAACTACCCCTCCTTCTCCCATTCAAGAGTCTACCCTTCCACAAGAAAAATTCATCGAGGACACTCCCATGGCTGAGTAGAATCCATCCATCCCTCCACAAGTTCCGGCTTCTGGTTCAAAGAGTCATAGAAACCTCCTTGCGCACGAGCGTAAGTGCCAGAAAAAGGCTCTCCTAGGTGAGCAAGCCTCCTCATAGAAGGAGGAGAATATGAAACCTCCTATTGTGTCTTCCTTCCCTGCTTCTACCTTTGATCTAACTAGTTCTGAATCTCTTTTGGCTCTTGCTGTGAGCGCACATGCGCCCGGAAGGGTGCAAGTTTTTATCGCTCCTTCCATGGAGTCGCCTTTGCTGACTTCCATCCTCGATGTCTTGCCTTTCCCAAAGCCCATGGAAATGGTGAACACTTTAGTTGTGTCAGCTACAGTTCTTTCCTCTTCTCCCTCGACCCTCCTTGTTTCGCCTGTTGGGAGTTTACCTCCTCCAATGAAGAAGAAGGTAGAGCCCCTCCAGAAATGGAGGATGTAAGAAGAGCCCACCTTCCTCGAAATGTGGCCCCAAGTTGACTTGTTCTATCCTAGTGATGGAACCAATCCCAACCTCCCTTGAGTTTTTCACCATTCTCGAGTCTCTCGGTGAGCCCAACAGTGAACCTCCACTCTTGTTAAATTCATGTTTAACTTGGTGGATGAAGTTATGACCTTGTCAGTGATCTTTGCGAGGTCATTGACCTTGGACCCACAAGATTTGAGTGATGAAGACCTTACAAGTCCCTTTGCCTTGGCCCTTGTTGTGGGAGGATCATAAGCTCCTCCCCTTAACATTACACCATTGCAGGCTCATCATCCTTCCCCTTTCGATGATCTAGAGTGGGAAGTTGATGACCTCTTGGTCGACCAGTGTTAGGGGGAGACCCTCTTCTTGATCTTTAGATTAGATGTGTGTGTGTTGTGATGTGCTCCCCTATAATTTTCCTACATGTTCCTGGATGACCCTCATCACCCTTGTTGGTGCTTGGATATAGGCGTGGTTTTTGTTTTGTAAACCTTCCTCTACATGTACCTCCATTCTTCCATGTTTGTTATTGACTTTCGATAAATTGGGGATGATGTAAAGCGTCGGGAGAATTTAGGCCTCCTTCCATGTTGACCCAATTTTTTATTTTTTTACTTTGTCTTTCATGCATTCTTCCTAATCTGGTTGGGGATTGATGATCTTTCGCCTCTTTCCATGATTACCTAACATATATAAACAAAGGCAGATCTGACCCCGTGAAACTAGATCCGCCTGTGCCCTTTGTGTGTGATCTACTTTCTTTTAATTTCTATTTATCTTACTCTCGTCTTTGCTTGAGTTGTCCCTTTCATGTGCAACAATGCCTCTTCTACATTTGTTGGTCTTTAGTAAACACATTCATTGCTGAACAAATCTTTTCTCAAAAGACCCCTCGCACGTGCTTCTTTGTTAGAACTGCATTTTCAACTTGAAACCCTAGCAAAAATTTTTTCCTTCATCATGGGTTCATAAAGAAAGAACTTGGGAATCCTCCTCCAAAGCAGGAATGATATGTCTTCCCCTCACATGAGTGCATCTCCTTCCTTTCAAATTCCTTGATGAAGTGAACATCTTTCAAAAAGATTCCTTGGTGACGAGTTGATTTGAGAAGGAAGATGGTAACTTTTGAATAGTGTGTCCCTTGAGAGGACCCCTCCCTTTCACATTGGGTTCCCGAGGGACCCCTTCAAAATTTTTCAACAAGTTCTATGGAATCTAGATTGGGGGCAACCTGACTAGGCCAGTTTCATTTCTTTGCATCTAGTTCGGGGGAAGCCTTGCTAGACCTACTTCATATCCTTATGTCTAGCTTCAGGGTAGCCCGACTAGACCAGCTTCACACCTCGATGTATAGTTCGAGGGTATCCCGACTAGACCGTCTTTGCATCTTTATGTCTAGCTTAGGGGTAACCAGACTAGACTTCACCTTTCAAATAGTGCGTCCCTTGAGTGGACCCGCCTTCCTTTTGAAGGGTTCCCAAGGGACCCCTTTGAAAGTCTTACAACTTAGCGATGGTCAGTGTGACTGTTCGTTCACTGTCCTATGCGGTCGTTTCTTGATGTGTTCTATCTACGGGTAAACATGTCATCATCTCTAACTTTGTAGAGTCCCCTCTACTTGGTCTCCCTCATGTGAGAGTTCTTGGGGGATACCTTCCTTACTAGTCTATGGGGCTGTAAGGTTCTTTTCCTAGTTTCCTTCATTTGAGAGCTCTTGAAGGATACCTCCATTGTAGGACCGTGAGCCTATAAGGCACTTTCGTACTTCGCCTTTGTGGTTCTGTGGAACTATGAAGTCCTTTACTACACTTCTAGGTTTTCCAGATCATGCTTTGCTTCCTCGTCAGTCCAGGTAAGCATCTCTTACTCTGTTACTTTCCTACTACTCTACTTTACCAAAGCACTCACCAGTACTCGTGCTCGCTAAAGTGGGGGGAGAATATATGAGCATGAATTTGCACCCCTAGCACAAATTCCTCTTTCACCCATTTACACTTTAGAAATTGAAAGTGGAGATTTAATTCCACTTAAGCCTGCTGCTTGCATTCCACTTAGTGCCCTGTTTGTGTGTCGGTGGGGGTGTTTCTATTGGGGACACCCACATGGTGTGTAGACATCTGCACGACACGCTTGCGTCCCTGGCAGATTCCTATGGCTGGAGTCTACAGAGGCATTACATTTTTTATTGGAAGTTGAAGAGTAACGTCCCTCTTTGGCTGGTCGACCTGAATATGGCCGTTTTTCATCTTCTCCTTCACATTCTTGAGGTTTTGCAAGATCGACTTGAGCACTCTCTCCATTTCCACTCATCTATTCAAGCTTTTTAGTGGCATTCTACACTCCATTGCAGCAATCTACCACTCCATCACTTTGATAGTGTGAACGCAGGACATACATCATGACAAAAGAGGCTTGAGTTCCTCTCATTCACTCCTCCACAAGACTTGAGCACTTTGGACGGAGGTGGTGAGCTCCTCTCATCTCCTCTATCGTATTTTGTTGAGTAAGCACATACTATTATGTAGTGTTTCTTGCATACATAGCTTCTATTTCCTTCCTTTATCATTACTTCTATCATTGCAGACTTGGCTTTCTGTGGAGGTGAAAACAACAAGATGGGGTTCTGACTGAGGCATGCCCCTAAACAACCCCAACACTTTCCCTCTTTGTTGTGTGCAGGTTGAGAGATATTGAAACAAACTGGTGAGAGGATTGTTCTATGAAATCGTCCTCATCACCCTTGTAATAATATACTTCTTTTATCATGTTCGTATTTACCTTTCTCTTTTCTTAGTCTTGTGCTTTACTTCCCAAAACTGCTAGACTAGACTATCAGTCCTTTCTTAGGACTCCAACCTCTTTTCTCTGGTTTTTTGGCCGTACAAATGCCAATGCACCTGTGAGACGCCAGTGCACCGAGATGTCATCCTAGAACTGTGCTTCTATCCTTAGACAAAGAGCTACTTGAGACACAAAGTTGACTCTGGAAAGTGAATCATCTAGTCCCCATTCAATTCTTGGGATTGCAAAGTGATCGAAGGACACATATTCTTCATCATTCTCATCCTCTCTATCCTAACCTTCCTTTGAATGAAGGTAAGTGAGGGTAGCCTTTCCACTCATGGCCTTTTGTGACCTAGGGCCTTGCAGTGGGTGGTCCCCCTCTCTTACACTTGTATTATTTAACCTTGAATAAGATTACAATAACACTAATTCAATTCTCCTTGATATGCTTCCTTTGTTCTTCAACAAATCTTCTTCACAACTTGCAATATTTTCTCACAAAACTCTCATACAATTCCTGCAATAATAGACAATATTCTTGCTTACAAACTCATAAGAGCTATCAAATGTATAATCACAAATCTTCTTGAGAAAATCCACGCCTAGGGTTTCCAAGTTTAGTTCTCATATGCATGAAAAAGCCAAACAAGAGTCACCCTCAAAGTTGGCACCCAACACTAAAGTGTTAACCTTGTAGGTTTGAAAAATTTCTCATTCAAGATCATCCTCAAAGTAGGCACCCAAACTGGATCCCACTTAACTGATCATTGAAAATATATTTTCCATGCAATAGTTGTAACTCAAAGATGCCAACTTGGGCACCCAAGGTGGGCCCAAGTTAATCTTTGTTTTAACTGAAACTTATTTGTCACCAATTCATGCAAAACAATATGCATGAGTGATCCTCCATCTATTAATTGAATTTGTCCACCTATTATCTGTCTATGCAATTGAAGATAATTGAAACATAACATAACTAAACTAAACTAAACTAAAATGAACTGAACTTAACCACGTAAACATCAATCCCTATTTTATAGGAACTCAACATGCATAAATCAAAATCCATATTTTCTAGCAACCTAGGATGCATTTCTAAAGTGTACTCAATTCACCAACTACTTAATTGAACCAAGGTGGATCTTGTTGTATGTTGTGGTTGTGTTGCTGATATGTGGTTTTCATTGATGTCAACACTATTAGCATTAATGTCTTTAAGACTGCATATGTCGAGGATATTGAGAAAATTGTAATAAAATAAGTTGTAGGTTGTCTGTGAAGCAGTGAAGATCAGATGGATGTCAAGTCAACATTTTTAAATGGCGAATTGGAAGAAGAGGTGTACATTGAGCAACCTAATGGATTTGAATTGACTGATTAGAGAGATATGGTTTGTCAGTTGAAGAAAGAATTGTATGGAATCAAGCAAGCCCCTAGAGCTTGGTATGCCAGATTGGACAAGTATTTCATGAAGCTTAGATTTAACAAAGGTACCATTGATATTAATCTATATTTCAATATTGATGATGATAAATATTTTATTGTGGAAGTCTTTGTTGATGATATCATTTTTGGAGGAGATGATGGTTTGTGCATGAAGTTTGCTGATGAGATGCATAATGAGTTTGAGATGTCAATGATTGGAGAGATAAAATTATTTTTGGGATTGAAAATTACTTAGTTAGAGAAAGGGATATGTATATCTTAGTCCAATTATGTAACATAATTGCTAAAGAAATTTGGTATAGAAGATTCAAAGCCAGTCGGTACACCCTTGGTGACCGGATGTAAGTTGACAACAAATGATGATTATCCGAAGGAAAATTAGACTAGATACAAATCAATGATTGGTGGATTTCTTTATTTGACTCAAACTAGACCTAACATCATGAATATTGTATGTATTGTTGCAAGATTTTAAGTCAATCCTAAGGAATCTCATGTGACTATTGTGAAGAGAATTTTCAGATATTTGAAGGGAACATTTGATTTTGGCCTGTGGTATCCTAAAGATGATGATCTTACTTTGAGTGCCTTTATTGATGTTGATTGGGCAGGAGATGTGAATGATAGGAAAAGTACTAGTCGTGACACATTTATCCTGGGAAAGAAATTGATTTCATGGTTAAGTAAAAAGAAGAATGCCATTTCTTTTTCTACTACAGAGGCATAATACATTATTGCTGCTAATAATTGTACTATGAAAGTATTGTGAATGAAGTAGATGTTTAAATATATCATAGTTATGTATGATGAGCCTATTGTTATATTTTGTGATAATTCAAGTGCAATTAACATTTCTAAGAATCCGATGTTGCATTCAAAGACCATCAAGTTTCACTTTTTAAGAGAGAAGGTGAGTGAAAAGGATGTCAGATTGGAGTATGTGCCTACTAAGGAGCAGATTGCAGACATCTTTACCAAGTCATTTCCTAAGGATAATTTTGAGTATCTTAGAGGGAAGTTAGGGGTGATTACCCCTCCTAATTAGAACTAAGATGCGTTGTCTTGCATCAGTCCATGCATTTCACCGTCATACCTTGATTCAGATTGATATTGTGGTGGATGCTACTCAGGGGGAGTATTCAGATGATTTAGATATGTGGTTCAGATCTTGTGTGTACCTTTTCCATTGATGTCAAAGGGAGAGAGAAGATCAATGTGAAAAACTAAAAATTATCTAAGGAGAAGCAGTCATAATCTAAGGGGGAGTAAGTGTTGAAGTTAGTTGTGTTGATGGTGTTTTTCACATCATGTGTTTCCATCAATGCCAAAGGGGGAGATTGTTGGATGTTGTGGTTGGGTTGCTAATATGTGGTTTTCATTTATGTCAACACTATTAGAATTAATTTCTTTAAGAGTGCATAGGTCGAGGATATTGAGAAAATTGTAATAAAATAAGTTGCAGGTTGTTTGTGAAGCAGTGAAGATCAATATGATGGAAAGTTCAGTATGTTGATGGTGAGAAGTTGTGGATTAAAGGGTTTGTTGAAAATCCTATCTAGTTTATCCACCAAAAGTTTCAGAGGTGCACATGAATATTTGAGCAAGTTAAGATTTTTCTTATTTTGACAGTTATTTTGTTACTGTAGCTGGTATTCCTAGAGGAAGATAATGTGATTCTGGTAATCTGAGCTATTGTGTATGCTCAAGTGGTGTTTGTGGATGTTTCTACATCATGCTCTATCTGTGTTGCACATCTGCATTGATCGTTGTGCTTGTGGTCAATGATTTTCTCTTGCGAGCTCATGTTTTTCATGTTCATGGCCGACAGAGTGATTGTAGCGTGTTGTGGATCTTCGAGGAATAATATTTGAAGGTTTTTTGTGTTCAAGGATATTGTTTTGGGTCTCCACTATGTTGTGACTGACCTTGGTAGATTTTTATTAATAATATTTATTGTTTTGGACCGACAGTTTGTATTCATCTTATTATTTTGTTGAAGTCGACATGTAACAATGTAATTCCTTGTTACATATATATATAAGCGTTTGTTTCTTCATTTGAAAGTGAGTGAGTGAGTGTGTGTTCACAAATAATGTTCTAAATATTTTGAAGGAAAAGTAGAGTGTGAAGAAGAGTGAAGAAGTGTTCATGTACGTAATCAGAATGTAATCAGGCATTAGCAAATGCTACTTTCTTAGTTCAAGATTTTTAGATGGATTTAATCTGAATGTTTCTGTAAGATAGTGAGTCTTCCTTTGTATTTGAGTAGTGAGCTCTAGGCATTGTGCCTAAATGCATGTGCATTCCCCATTTATTCTTCGTATACTTTTAAAAGAGTATAAACTTGTTGATTAACCTCCACCGTGGTTTTTCCCCTAATAGGGTTTTCACACAAAAATCTTGTTGTTATGTGTGTTTCTAGTGTGTTGTTGATTTATGCTTTCATGGTTATTAATTAGATCTGAGAATAGGGGTTAATAAATTTAATAAGTTTGAAATTATTTGACAACTGATTCAGCCCCCCTCTCAGTTGTCTGCCCTTGTGTTGCCAACAAATACCACCTCCCATGTAAGTGCCCATGTGCTCCTTATTTTTAGGATCTCTCCCAAGGTGTCCCCACATGCTCCTATTATTTAGAATAACTACAAATGTCAAATTAAATGTTTATTTCATTCCAAATTAATCCCTTCCTAATCCTAGTGTTGTGTAACACATTCAAAGGACTTAGGAGACACATGAAATATGTTTAGAATGCAATTAAATGGCATCCTAGTCCCAACAAGTTTGACATGGGGTCATCCTCTCACTAAAGTGGGGACAAAATGTAGTAATGAAAAAAGTAGCCTTTTTCCTTACTTGGTTTGATAATCGACATTAAAACTGAATTAATGATGTCTTGGAGTGGTGTTGTAATGTGTTGTACACATTCACACTATTCGAGTACCTTTATTTGACTAAAATGTGCCTTAATTGATCCTTTGCAAGGGTGTTGTAAAGTGTTGTAACACACTTTCACACTTTTCTAGGATGTATTTGCTTAATTAAGCCTTATGGACCCCTTTTTAATAAAATCTATTTAAATGTGTACCTTATTTAAGTGTTGTAAAGTATTATAAGGCACTTTCACATTTATCTAGGTGGTCATTAATTAATTGTGGGTAATTGGAGTAATTAACCCTCTTTTAATTCAAATTTAAGTCTTAATTTTGACACCTCTTGGAGATTTATCTCGACACCCATAAATTCATAATTTAATTAAAAAAAAATTCTTTGGGCAAGGTTAGGTCCTGGAAAATGGTGTCATGACCCATTCTCCCTAGCTAGTGAATGTGTCCTCCCTTAATAGGACCCCTCTTTTTTAGTTGATCTGAAATGGGTTTTTAGTCCTCTTTCAATCCCCTAAGGTTAGGTCTTGGTAAACTGAGCCAGGACCCATTTTCCCTAGGTGGAAAATGGGTCCTCCCTTAATGAGACCACCCTTTTTTAATTTCATTTTGACAAGAATGTAATAATGTTTCTTTCCAAATTTGGTGTTGGCCTTAATTGTTTGAATTTCATGGTTAATCTCCTAATTTAGTATAAATAAGGGGTTAATTCATGTGCTGTTTCTCCTAGTAGGCTTACAAGCATCCTAACACTTTCAAGTATTCAAGCATTATAGCAAATTGGAGTTCACAAGAGCATTACAAGAGCATTCATAAGGCATTTCAAGGAAAATTTCAAGAGTTTATTGCAACAATTCAAAGTCATATCATCATGTCAAGGGTTTGATGCATTTATTCATCTTGTTGAGCTAAAAAGGTGTATGCACCATCGAAGATCTACTTTCAAGCATTATTTCACATCATATTCAAGGATCAAGGTCTACATTCTTCATGGCCAATTCATTTTAGTTTGTAGATTTACATTTACAAGACATCATCCAAGGTATCTACATCACATTATTTCATGTTTCATGCTTCAATTTCCTTATTTCATTAATTGGTTTAATTACCTAAAAGGGGTTTGACCATGGAAAACCCCTATTCACTAACAATCGACAAGTTTTTCTACACTTGAGTGTGTGATTGCAGAAGATCAAGTGGATCGAGTTTGGAGAAAAAATGTCAAAGTTGTCAAGTTGCAAAAGTTTTCATTCAAAGTGAAAATTCAAGGAATCAAAGCTACAAAATTGCATATGGAATTTTAGAAGTTGATAATAGGGAATTTGAGAGTGCAGACATCAAGTAATAGGACCCTGATCTCAATTTCAGAAACCCTAATAGAAACCCATTCACCACTAAAGGAGAATGAGTCCTTTGTGGCCTAAAAACAACAAGTTTTTGACAAGGTACACACCATTATGAGCTCTAAAAAGTATGCTCATAGTTTATATAATAGTTAGGGTTAGTTTCTGATTGTTATTTTCATCTTTTGGCTCCCATAATTGAATGTTTTAATAAGAAAAATAAATTAGTGGTTTACCATCTTGTTCATTTAGGTGGTAAACCCTACTTTTTCTATGAATCACTTACATGTTAAGAAAATTTGATGAGGGTCCCAAAAACAAGCTAATCCACCTATAGAGCCTTGCACAACCACACATTACTTTGACTATCTTTTCAAATAAAAATAAACATAGCCAAAATTTCCTCCACATAATGTTTTGTTTCTTAAAGAAAAAAATATCAAATTTATGAATTTGGATGAGATCTATGATAGTATTTTGATGGGAGGAGTTACCAAAAACCCTAGTGTTCAATGAGATGACAATCATTTTTAAAGGAGAGGAAAGTGGAAATCTAAAGTATGAATTACTCCATACTAACTAAATTTTTCTCTTGTAACTTCTCTTTCTCTTGAACATTTTTCTTCTTTTTGAGATTATTTTGCTAAATAACCAATGGCGTAGTATTTTTATGTTTAATGCTACCACCATTTTTAACTCCAATACCTTGAAGAGCTATAGGGAGAGCATAATTTGCAAATTATTCTAAGAACTAATTTAAAATTCAAAATAGGAATTGTAGTATTTCAAATCAATAACAACCAAATCAAGTCCATGCTTTCCACTAGACCCTTCCTAAGATAACACATGCTCATCAGATGAATGTTAGACTTTTGGCGGAGGGTGCTATGAAGAATTAGGAAGTACCAAGTCCTGATTGACTAAAGTCTTCTCAACCAAAGTAGATTCAAAATCCTTAAAATTCTCTAAAATATTGAATCTATTATTTGAGTTCCTCTTGGAAAAATCTTTTTTGCACATATTACTCCTTCCTCTATTTCAAGAGAACATTAGAATAAATCCATTCGAGTGAGATCTTTTAATATTAATTGAGGCTTTCCATTTTACATTTACATTTTCTTTTTCTATATAAACACTTCAAATGCTAAGAAGAAAGAGCCTTAGAAACTTGATTGGAGCAATTTATTTGAAGATGCCTATAATCATGACTTAGATGACATCAAAAAGAAGATCCTCATAGTCAACTAGTTGGATCTAATTCAAATTTCCTAACCTAATCTCTAATGAATTAAGCAAAAGATTATTGAGATCAACCTCTACATAGATATAGGCATATGCAGTTACCTTTCACTCATCTGTCTGATGAGAAGGGCTTATAAGTTTTCCAAGAACTACTACTATTGAATGAATATTAGATCTCGACAATTCTATGGGTAGTCAAAAAAGGTGAACCCAAATTGAAATCTGAAATGGAAGCTCCTCCATAGGATCAAATCCAACATGCCAAAACTTAATGAAGAACTTTGCTTGGTTTTGAAAATATGATCCTCCTTTTAAAATATTTATTTCTATCTATCATATTTGTGAAGATTGCTAAGAAAAAAATTTAGCTACCAAGACAACCTCCATATTTCCTTTTAAAAAAGACAAAGAAGTTTTCAAACCCCTAAGTTTAAAAATCTATGAATACTCCGGGATATAAAGCACATCATCATCTACAATGATATTTGAATTAATAACCACACTGGGTCATTCCACATTCTTTGCAAAGATCCATTTTTTTTTAGAGTGTAGGAATCAGGTAGGATGACCCCTATAAACTGTAGTGCGCTTGGTAAACTTTTTAACGTGACTAGTGGCACTGGCGTGACATTCCCTCTGGTACCACAAGGATGGGGGAGACTAGACTTCGTGACCAACCTCCTTACAACAGGAAAGGTTTAGCCAAACGAGCTAGAGCCCCCGCCCTCTTTGCAAAAATCATTCAATCATTCAATCTATTTTTTTATCAATTCTGACATCATACTTAATTGGCATGAGAAAATTAACTTCATCCATTTGAATAATATCTTTAAATGAAAAAGCAAGAGGTCCATTGGAACTCCCTTTTAGATTCAACCATAAGTGATCCTACATGCACCAATCAAATGAGCTTTGGATTCCGCAATAAACCCTTGGATATAACAAAACACCAAAAAAATCCAGCTATCAAAGCATTCCTGGATTGGATTCTGTTGAGTTGCAGGATGGAGAGGCGTAGACGCTGCAGGAGCTTTCTGTAGCTTGTTATCCACGGCCGCTAAATTGGAGACAAATGTTCCGTTCATTTCGGACCTACAGTTAAGAACAATGACGTGTCCTACTGCAAAGAATAGATGGCCTCATCTTTTTGACGACCGTGTTAATTATCTTAATGCGGATAGTTCAATCTGCTTGTTAGAAAATTTGCAGATGCCATTGTTCTGAATTTGTTCTTCGGCAGTCAAAAGTTTGTTTTACAAATCATTGTTTTGCTATATCCAGGTCACTGGGTAGTTTTTAATCGCCTCTTTCTAAAAAGTCTTAAATCTTTCCGGTTTTCTGCTTCAATTTTTTAATTGTGTTTCTGAGTGGAGATGGCCGGTGGGGATGGACCACTATGTTCCTTCCAAGTTCTGCTCTCTATATCTAATAGCTGACAGCAACATGCATGTGTTGATAGATTTTGGAAACTGTGTTATTTGAAAGTCTGTCTAGCAACTGGACTTTTTCTTAGAAATAAAGAGGAAACCACTAAAATAAATAAAAAAGTTACTGAAAAGGAAAGGGGAAATAATGAGGAGTTAAAAAAGTGTGTTTAGATTTTAGTTATATTTAGATTAAATATATTTAATAATTTTAATAATGTTTGAATTGATGAAATTTTGAGAAACTTTTTACATCAATATTTTATTTTATCTTTAATGATCAATCAACAATGTAATCATATCAAATCAAATATTTGTATTTTATATTTTAAAAATTGAAGGTTCACAAATGTAAAAATAATAAAAAAATAAAAAGTATTTGACTTTGCATGAGAAAAATGTTGATCAACCATGTACTCATAGTCTGTTGGTGGGAAAGATTATTCTTCAATCTATTTATATGGGTGACAGATATGTTACCAAGTATCTTCATGCCATGGGAAATATTTTTCCTTCCCACTCTTCACCCTCGCTTTCCCATTCCAATCCATGCTGCCATTATCTTGTTCCCACATCTGCTTATGAGGTTTTCATTAATCACCGTGGAAAGGATACAAAACAATCTCTAGCTAGTTTCATATATGATAATCTTCATAACAGAGGATTTAAAGTGTTTTTGGACAAAAATTCTCTTCGACCGGGCTAGTACATACTAGAAGCCATAACTTGCGCAATACACACAACCTCTGTTCACATTGTAATTCTCTCTCCCCACTATGCAGAATCCGAGTGGTGTTTGGATGAGCTCCATTTGATCATCGAAACTAGGGCTCCAATCGTTCCCGTGTTTTGGAAAGTTCGGCCCTCTGAGGTTCGAATGGAGGACAAGAATGGTGTGTATGTAGAAGCTTTCTGAAAGCATAAGAGGGCTGGAAAATTTAGTACTCCAATGCTTCAGAAATGGAAAAACGCTCTGCACAGGGTTTCACTCATGGGAGGCTTTATTAGTGAAGGGTAAAATACATTTTGAATATCATTTGATTTTACTATGGGAAAGGATAAGGCTAACTTAAACTAACAGCACAGGAGAGAGGAGTCATGCAAGACATACAGACAGACAAATATAAAATATTGAAATCATGAAACTGAAAAAACACATATGCACAACCCAGATTTTTATATTCAATTCATTCTCAAAAATTATTTTTCATTACAACACAAAGCTTTGGCTCTTCATATTTTCATCTTCTGAAACTAACTGTTTTAACTCTCTACTCTTGGGAGCATTTCCTCTCTTCTTAGTTCTCTCTATTCTCTTCTCCTTCTCTTTCTCTATCTGTCTTTGTCCATCTCTTCTAGACTTCACTGTTTCAGTCTCTTCTGGACTTCACCTTCTCCTCTCTCTTTCTTTGTCTGACTCTTTCCTCTTCTCCATATCACACCTCACCTTACTAGATACGAACACATATTTATCATATCTCAACTATTCGAAAACACCACACGTATAATGATATTAAGGCTCAAGGATATCCAGGTTGTCGAGCACATTTCATAATAAATCACTGTCCAATTGTATTCAAGCAACTATACTAACAAGCCACCGTGGAGCGCACTTACTACTGCTAGGAAAGGTCAAACCAGTCAATAGGCAACGACAACGGTAGATGGCTTACTGGGCTACTGCCGAAGGAAATGGAGAGGTCGCGGGGTGGCGGTAGGTGAACTGCCAGTCAACAAACCGATCACCGTGTTATCGAGGCAGTTAAGAAACAAATTGCGGGAGAGCGGTGATGGCAATGGGCAAACGGAGTAGGGAGTGATAACAGATACTGCAGTTCCACACATGGTGAGGAGAGTAACCATAGGAGGGTGGAAAGGAACAAGGTAGATAACCGTAATTCCACAAGCATCAAGCGGTTAGGCGCGGTAACGAGGTGGACGATGAGAGTGACAACCGCCAAACCGTGGTCAAGAGAGAAGGATGGCGCGATGAGGAAAGTGAAGAAACAACATTACCGCAGAGCAAGAAAGCCAACCTGGAGGTGCCACGGTGGACATCGCACAGCCGTGGGGTGGACGAAGACTGACCACGGGCACGCGGTAACCCTGCAATCGAGGTTAAAATCCAACACTCCCCCTTAAACACGACTGCAACAAACCTAGGTAGGATCTCAAATGCTGTGGCATTCTTTAACTTCTCTGAATCTCCCCCTTAAGCTTCAAATTTCTTCTTTTTCCTTTTCACTTAATTTTTCTCTTGTATAACATCCTCATGTGCCTTCTCTTTGCCGGATTTTTGTTTGATTCCTATGATCTCTTCAGGATCTTCTTAAAATTTTATCAAATTTTTCAGCTTTGACTGGGTCTCTTCATCTGTATCTCTGTACTGGCTTCTTCTTTCTTCAACTGATCATTATTCTCAATTTTCTCATCTATATTCTCAGCTTTGTATCTGTCTTCTCACTTGCATATTCTATGCTTCTGTATCTTTGTTCTTCTCTGAGGATTGCTGCCTCATCATCCATTTTCCATTCTTCTCACTCTGCTATTAATGGTTTCAGTTTACCATAAACTCACAAGGATGTTCTGAATCCTTTTTTGTATCTTGATTGATTTTTAATTCTTCCCATAGTGGCACGTTGCTGGTGCTAGGGAGATCTGTCATCTTTTTTGCACTTTCCTTAACTGTTTCAAATTCATGCTTCAAATGTGGTGGTTTCAGATTACCACTAACTAACTGAAAAAAAAAATTTCAATGAGGTGGTTTCAGATTACCACAAATTGATTGCAAAACATTATATTATTTCTCCCTCTTTATCCAAACTCCCGTTTCAACAATTCAACAAATAAAAACTTCAATCTTTTTCCAAAAAAAA